>JBBUKS010497982.1:0-14591 GCA_038050645.1 Hedychium gardnerianum
TGTCATTATTGATCTTTCTTCGATGTTATCTTGTATCGAACAAAGATCAATAATGACAATAAACAAACAATCCTAACAGGATGGATTGATGACTAGTACATGTGATGTTGTCATAATGAGGTTTGAGGGTTAAATCCTGGCTAGTAGCCAGGTTCCTGCCCTCTCTCATGCACAGTTCGGGCTAACTAGACTAGCCCCCATGATTTACCTCTTCCGTACTGGGGACGAGCGTTTCACTTTTTACCATCATTAATCCACTATCTTCTCCGTCACTAACCATTAACTTCATAGTACAATCATCAACTCACTAACTCTATTAAATAAATATTAACCACTAACTCGATAATTAAGTCAACATTAACATCTACGTATATATTAAATTTTGTAAACCCTAAAATCTTGTTTCTTGATAAATTTTTTTCCATTTTGTGAATTTGTTCACACCTTGACCATTTTTTTTTTTGAATTTCCAATCAATATATTTCCATCTTAGAACCTCATCAAATGTGCATCTTCTACAATTTTCTTTGGTAGAGGAGAGAAGGGTTCAAAGAAGATCACCCCAATGAGAAAATGAGAGAGGTGTTTTTGGAGGAGCTCAAGGAACTGAATCATTGTTTCATACAAGTCTCTGAGGTTTGACATTTATAATACTTAATTACTGATAAAACTCTACTATTATGAAAATTGATCACAAGCCTTCACCTCTTGTTTCCATGTTGTGGACAGATGAAACTATACTTTCCGAAAAGTTTTCGAATGGCCAATGGTTTAGCACGCATCCGCTCGAATCGGAAGAGAAGAAACCTTACCCGTGGACCGCACCCTGACTCACTTGTCACTACTGATGATGAAAAGACTAACTCTGTGAAGTTGGATGATCAAGTGCATTCTGGTTTGAACAACAAGCTTGCTTATTGCAAGGAAGGCTTATCTCGTAACCCCGAACACTATCGGGGTAGATCTTCGCGAAAATCTAATGGATGGATCTACATCATCAAAGGCAAACTTGAGAAGATCAAATTCAGACTCTCAAGATGGAATTGTTGTTGCACTTGTGGGAAAGAGAGGTATGCACTCTCGAATTGGCACTCCATTCACCTACTTGAAAATTGACGAAACAAATACCGAAATTGAATCAGTTTTGCCAAAAATTAACTAGAGTCTAGAGTAATCGATTGAGTGCTCAAGTGTTTTGCCAAATTCTATAATCATTTAAGTAGTTTTCGCGGGTGAAACCTATTCGGTAACCTATTTATTGAACAAGAATTCTTTCGAGATTTGCAAATCGACTAGAGTAGAAAGAAGTTACAGGCCAAACAAAAACAGTTGTGTTGTTTGTTGCCTGTTTTATAGTGGATGTATTTGTAGATAACCATTGTAATAAATTGATCCATTAGGTTAACTTTGTAACTATGTAAAATGTTGAGCATTGTGCTCCAATTTATGATCTATTTCTTTCACTCTATATATTCAAGCTATAATGTGACTAATAATAGTTAAATTTTTTCATTTACATAGTTAATGTAGTTGGTACTTACATAGATAGTTATTTCAATAAATTTTGAGATTAATTTTCAGCAGGTGTAAAATATCAAGTTAGGTGTCTGATCTTCCCATGAAAAAGATCGCGCTACTTAGGGCAAATATTTTTCATGATTTACTCCTTTCAGAGAGTGTGAAGTCATCCTAGAGGTACCGCTAAGATGATGATTTTATATTTTTCTAATAATATCAAAGGAAGTTTTGGTGTAATATGATAAAATTTCTCAGATGTGATTCAGAGTTGAAGACTATTGTATACAATAAATTCTTTTTCTAAATATCGTATTGACAGGAGGGTCGTACATTCGAAAATCATGAGCCGAAGTGATACCAAAAGTGATATAGGTCCCAAGAGCCACGTGTGCTTATATGATAATATTATAGGAAATTAAAAAACAAGATAATGTATTATCCCTTAAACTGATTTTATTAAGCTAGTAATAAGACTCTGCTAACAGTTAATTATCAGCAATTATTAATTATCACAGTTCCTTAATTCCATGCATATAACAAAAATGCGATACATGAATCAGAACTGCTTGCCCTCGACGGTCTGCCCGAACTGCCACCTCGCCGGCGCGACGTTGTCGGAAACCACAGACCTCCGGTCGCTGACAGTGACTCGGAATGAGAGGGCCTGGCCTACGAGCTGCGGCTTGCCGTGGAGGTGCCATTTCTGGCCCCAGTTCCTTTCCATCGCCATCCACCCCGTCTTCGACCCCTTCACCTGTAGGGAAGTCACGTCGCCGGCGCCGGCGACGTTGAACACTAGCACCATCAGGAAGTAAGGGTTCCCACTCAGCTCGAACCGGATTCCGCCGCGCTTGGAGCAGGGGACGCGGCGGTAGCGTACGGGGACGATGCCAGCGTGGTAGTCCTTGGTGATCTCGACGAACATGGGCATGGAGAGGTCGAAGTGCTTGCGCGGGGGGTTGCACCACCCGCCGTCGTCGTTGGGCAGCGCGGGGTTGGGCGGGCAGAAGTTGGTGGCCGTGATGGAGACGCGGCGGCCCGGGGCGCACCACTTCGGCGAGTTCACGCACTCAATCTCGTAGCACGCGCCGCAGGTCGCGCCGTCGCTGAACAGCGCCGTGCTCAGCGCCGCCGTCTTCAGGCCGTACCCCTGCTTGTGTAGATCGCCGTAGCCGCACGCACCCTCTGTCACGTGCACAGCGCATGCGACAAAAATGATATTTAATTATTAATCGACTAACAAAAGGGCAAAGGTTTATTAATTTCACATTACACCTTCAAATTTTTATATTTACATATTATTTTCATTTGCATCCTCCAGATTTTTTTTAAAAAAAAATCCTTGACAATACAACTGTGTCACAATAGAAAATATGATATTTTACTATTAATCATAAGTTTTATGTTCGATATAATATTCATACTCAAAATTATAATCAAGAATTTTTTAAGAGAATTAAAAGTAACACAATGTTAAAGATCAAGGTTTAGAAATGCAAATGATGAACGAAAATTTTATCTAAGAAAAAAATTGAAAACTTACGCATAGTTTCGGCACCAGACATATCGCCATAGAAGGTGGCATGGGCATCATAAGCCCATTGCCTTTGAGCCCCTACTAACATTGTCGCCGATGCAATTAACAAGATAACAAACTTCATTATATTCATGACTTCTCTTAATCTTAATTGATTCAAAGAAATTACTAATAAAAACTCATGAAGCAATGTATTTATAATAGGCTTAAAGGTCACATTGATTCTCCTTAATAATTGATGAAAGATGTAATTTGATTCGATATCATTTGAAATTATTGCTTATTGCCAAATGGGGTTTGATATTTAAGGTCAATATTTGATTTTTGGTAATTAAATTAATTCATTTTTGTCAAAAAGGGAAATGTATATCGCTACTTTAATTAAAAATGCATTTATTTAACTAAATTATATAGTAAAAAAATTAAGGAATGAGAGAATTTCAAAGAATCGAATTGAAAAAGGAAATAAAATAATTTTAATTTATTTTGTTTACTTAAGGAAATATAGTGGGTTAGAGCTGTAATAGAGCTTGAGCTAAGTTTTATTTTATTTAAGTGTATTTGATAAAATAAATAAATCAAGTCAAATCGAGTTTAAAATAAATTAATTATTTAAATTTTAATTTAATTTGTTTATGAACTTGAGTTTTAATTTTGATTTAATTTTACTTTATTTAAATATTATCAAATTTATTTAAATATTTTAAAATTATTTAGATGATCAAGGATTTATTAATGAACATGATTATAAAATTTATTTATAAATATTATTTATGAATATTAATAAGTTCAACATATATATCTTTGTTCATTTAATTTAATAAATTTAAATTTATTTAATTAATTAATCCATTGTGCATTCAATGAGGATAAATAATAAATAAGTTCTTACCCATTGGAATATAATATTTGCTTTTCTAATATTAAAGTATTTAATTTTAAAAATAAACAAGTAATATAAATTTATTCATTTTCAAAAAAATAATTAATCAAGTCAAATAATATCCATGAGATAATTGATCCGACCTCATAATATTTTTTCATCGATCACTAGAATAAATCGAAAAATATTAATAGAGGCTTATTTAAATGATTCTTATGCACGTCTCTCACTAGAGATTTTTTTTCTACAATACGGTGTTGAAATTTGAATCTTTGATTTTTTTGATTATTCATTGAAATGTTAGCATCTTTATCCTAGGAGCAATTTATCCAAGGTGATAAAAAGTAAAATGTTCGCTCTCAGTATCCCAGTCAGTTCGTTTCAATTATGATATAATTTAACCCTCGTATCTCATGATGATAATATCTCATACACTAGCTATTAGCCCATCTCATGAGGACTAGAAGCAATTTATCCAAGATGACAAAAACATAAAATGTCCGTCAACACGAAAAAGAAAAATTATAAAAATTAATTTATTAATCTAGATCACGAGAAATGCCAGAAATCTAGGGCAAATAAACGTAGTGGAGAAATATAATCAAAAAATCATAATTCATTTAATTTAAAAAGTCTATTTAAGTTTTAAAATTCCCAATTAGCTAAATAGATTCAAAAGATTAAAATAAAGAAAATAAAAAAGAAAATATATAATGATCATCCTGCAATATGGGCATGGCCGTCGAGGCCGTCCTGCTCCCTCTTGAGGTTGGCCGGCGGGAGGAAGCAGTCGTTGGAGAGGCCCGAGAGATTGAAGTCGATCTCCTCGATGGTCCACGACTCCTCCATCTTGCGCTTGTGGTTGACGGAGCCCTCGCCGTAGCGGAAGAGCGTGACGGCGGTTTGGCCGCCGTGGGAGATGTTGACGCCGTTGACGTAGCGGTAGTCCTCGATCACCGACTCCATGCTCGTCTCCCAGAAGATGCTCTCGCCGCGCCTCCCGGCCTTCATGCGGAGCAGGTGGGTGTCCTCCAGCTGCATCAGCAGGCCCGTGCGCTGGCTGAAGTACCCCCAAATCTTGTGGTGGATGATGTCGAAGGTAGCGGAGCTCCGGGCCTTCAGGTTCGCCGCGTTCGTTTCCAGTTTCAGAATGAAGCACTCCTCTCCGTTGATGATCTTCTCGCCGATGCACACCGCGTCGGAGAAGAGGTTCGCCGTCGCGCGAGGATCCAATCCCTGCTTTGCCCCCAAATTTTAACATCATAAAAATCTCATTTTTCATTTCTCCCCTACTACTATAATATTTCACATTTTACCACCGTTTTTAGTTTATAAATTTTTGTCTATTTTTTATTTTACTACGTATGGTTTAAAATAAAAAATAAGTAAACTATTGGAGGAGTAAAATGAAATATTTTGGCGATCGGACCTGGAATGTTCGGCGGAGGGGCCGCGGCGGGCCGCGGAAGGGGCGCGACTGCTCGGAGGCGGACTGGCGCCAAGCGATCTGGCCATCGCTGCCGGCGCTCATCTTTGATCCGGCCATGATGAGCTCGAAGTACCACACCTCGGGGCTCTTCTGCCACAGCACGTAGCCGCCGATCTCGCCGTTGCCCTTGGCCGCCACGCTCTGGTCGCCGATGTGGAACTCCGACGCCGTCATCCGCACCTTCCCCACCGCGTACATGCTGTTCACCGACGTCAGCGCCGCCTGGCCTCCCGTCGCCGCGATGTACTGCGTGATGATGTACTTCGCCGTCGACGCTTGCTTTCCCCCAACAAAAATAAATCCCCCAAATCACAGAAATCATAAGATGAATTAGCTGATGATCTAAAAAGACGGAATTTTGCTTACGATGGAGGTGTCGCGGATGGAGCGGCTGAAGGCGCGGTCGACGGGGACGGGGCAGGGGATGAGGGGGGAGCCGACGACGTTGAGGAGCAGCTGGAGGGCGACGTTGGCCCCTCCGGCGAAGAGGTGTGGAACGGCGGAGGCAGCGGCGGCAGCGGCGGCGGCGGCGGAGACCTTGTCGAAGGCCTGGGCCTTGAGCCAGGTACTCATGTTCTGCCACCGGGAGCCGCCGGTGCCTTGCACATTCCCGAACATCTCCTCCGGGATGGGGACCTCCAGGACAGTGTCCAGGCCGTCCTCCCGGTCGAAATTAGGGCACAACTTTCTCATCAGGTACGATTCCAAATCGATCGATCAAAAGAAAGTGATTTGCTGATCAGGGGAGCTGCAGAGAAGGGGACGAAGCCGTCATTTGCTCAATCGAAGCTCTTCTTCTTCTTCTTCTTCTTCTTGCTTCCTCTTTTGGCAATGAGAGGGAGGAGGAACAGAAAGAGAGAGAGAAGGGAAATGGACGTGGAAGGGTCGGCCATGGTTTTAGAGGTCTCCTGCCTACTTTTACGGCAGGACGAACGAGGGCATAAATTTAAGTGAATTTTTCATTCTGCTCCTAAAAGTTTGATTTATTTATTCTTTCTAAAAAATTAAGTTTTTTTTTTTATCATTCCAAATACAATTCTCCAAGTAAACACTCCTCTCAGTCATCCCACTTCATCGCACAAGATCTTGGAAGGAAGGAAAGTGATAGGAAAAGTTTCTCTTGGCATCCAAATTAATCGATCAAAATCGGATGGAATATATCACAAAAATTGACAAGTCTAGAGATGAAGATTTTTAGAATTTATCAATAATTTAAAGGTAGAAATTCTATGATAAATTATTATCCGTAATAGTTCTCTAACTTGAAGGATTTTTATTGTATGAAAATAGATGTCAAGTGTTTTCTTTTTCTACGGAGGATAAGGTTTGTTTGTTTTATAATTTTCTTTGTATGAAAATATGACCATGATGTTTAATTATTATTTTTTAATACTTTAGATGTCTTTTATTTTTAATCTTTGATGTTTGTTAAAAATTTAAAATATTCATCTCTATTAAAATTTATATTCCGATTCTTTTATTTGTTATAGCGGTTTTATTCATTTATTACTTTGAAAAGTATATATTTGTTTAAAATGGATAGTAAATTAATTAATGAAAAAATATAAAATATAAAATTGATAAATTAAACGACCAAAATATATTGATAGTAGATCTGGGATTCATATGATCAAAATTGGACTATATTGCAATTCGATGTCAGTTTAATAAGATGCATAATAGTTCCACGATCGGGGAATCATTTTGTAAAGAATAAAATATTTCCTACTTAAAGAGGTCATTTAGTTATCATAATTTACTTCCTTTATTTTACTACAAATTCAATGATGAAAAACTTTTAGAATGAGTGAGTCATTTTTTGCCACACTAAAATGCATAATAGTTGATCTGGACAACAGAATGCTAGTCACATCTTCATCTATACCTCAATTAACACTGTTAGATGATCGAAAACATCATCAACAATGATCTCGTTTGAAATCAATGAAGACTTGAGCACCGGCAAACTAGCTAGGAGTTTGATTAGAAGAAGATCTTGACACGAAAGAACTAAAAGGAAGAAGTGCCTTGAGGAGAGAAGTCGGTGAGCTGAGGAAGAACTTATAACACCAGGGAATATCGAGAAGAAGAAGCGTTAGTAGATAGGCCGGGGGTCCCGCGCATCTACTTTGACGGTCAAATTAGAGCCTTGGATTAGAGATGAAGGAGCAAACAAAGTTTTTTTGTGATGAAGAAACATACCTCTCGTGCTAGCGGAAAAAATGACCTTTTATAATATTTATAATCCCCGTATTTAATTTATGGTCGCATCAGGACATGAGAACTATCTTTTCAGGAGAATATATGATATAAGTGCTTTGTCGGTACTGGTATAGTCTCATCGTTCATATCATGTATTTACATACTTGTACTATTACGTATGTCGTTGTCTATACCGTATACTTTTGATAATGTCATATTTTTTCTGTTAACCGTTTATGTTTTTGATAATATCATATTTTTCTTTTTATTATACATGCAACAAGAGGATCGGGATTTGTCGACTGTGGGGATCCGGTGGAGAGCAGAGCTCCTGGGTCAGTATTTACTGATTGGAGAGTTTGTGGGGAATAGAGCCCCTGGTTCGGTATTTACCGACTGAAGAGTTGGTAGGTAACAGAGCTTCTAGGTCAGGATTTATCGACTGTGAAAATTCGATGGAGAGCAAAGCCCCTGAGTCGGGATTTACCGACCAGAGAGTTGGTGGGGAATAGAGCTTCTGGGTCAAAATTTACTGACCGGATAGTTGGTGAGAAACAGAGCCCCTGGGTCGGGATTCATCGATCGGAGAGTTAGTGGGGAACAAAGCTCCTGAGTCAAAATTTACTGATCGTGGAGATTCAGTAGGGAACAAAGTCCTTGGGTCGAGATTTACTGATCGAAGAATTAGTGGGGAACAAAGCCCCTAAGTTAAAATTTATCGACCGTGGACTCATTGATCAAAGTTACTCGTTCAATTAATAGTCTATTGACCAATCTTAGTCGACATAGAACCTTAGACCGCTATGTTCATCTGGATATTAACTCCTGAACTCCGCATAACGGTCGCCTATATCTACCGCATCAAACAACAACAACAAAAATAAAAAAAATCTTTGTAACTTCATTCTAATTTTGCACAATGCATTGTGGTTCTTTGGCCTTTTTTCCTTTCTTCCGATATTGGCGTATCCGATAGAATGCCTATAACTTAAGTAGAACTCATTGTATAGGTCCTATTTCATGAATATACCCTCCAGACGCTTACATGTTCTGAATGTCGATCTTGCTATCATATCTATTTGTTAATTAGATAATCTAATTGTAGATCCTTCGTTGTGAATGTTACAAAATGCTTGCTTTCTTTATCAGGTACATTAATGCAGTTCTTACCATACCAAAGGTGATGTAACTGAGTGAGTCAGAATTAATCAGCATGCAAGCGAGAACCTTCTATATTCTCATCGAGAAGAAACATCTCCGAGTACCACATGATTATTATCTAAAATTTTATAATCAACAAATTTAGAGGTCAATCTTTGATAATATAATATTTGTCAGATTTCTATTCTCTCCTATATAATGGTAATTATTCAAAAACTAATAGTCATCCGTGATTTACTTCCCTTTCAAATAATGAAAAGTCACCCTAGAAAAGTCGCTTAGGTGATGATTTCATCTTTTGTCATCGAAAAGAAACATCTCCTACCTCCGAAATAACGGTGTAATAATTAGATTATTTAATAAATAATTAAGGGATTTTAAATTTAAATCTCAGCTATAATATACTGTAAGAAATTTTTTTTCTAATAAAAAGTGGGTCTAAAAATATTGATCATTTAGATGACCTCCATTAGTATTTTTCGATTTATTCTAGTGGCCGATGATAAATTTTTATAGAACCGAATCGATCATCCTAGATTCGATGTTATCCAATCTGATTAATCATTTTTTTTTTAATCAGGTTCGAATGTTATCCAACTAGATTCGATCTTCCCCACCTGTCTAAGTAAGGGCTCGTGGAGTCTTCTCTCTCGCATGAGTTCTCTTTTCTTTCTTTTTTTTTTTTCCCCATGCACCTATTTACTCCATTAACCGTCTAATCCAAGTTAATACTGACTTGATCGTCGAAGAGTTACGCCAACCACACCGGAGCATGCTAATAAGTGTTGACATGCAAGACCACAAATTCGACCAAGCGGCAACCGAATGAGTGGAAAGGAAGGGGAGGAGGAGTCCGAGAGCAGCAGGACCATCAAACTACATGCGGACTGAACTTGGCCTTCAACCGTGAACTCATCGGACTTACGCGAGATGACCAACCTATTGGATGATACGGCGATATGTGGGCTTGACTCCATACATCAGTCTCTAACTCAACTTTTTGGACTCGATTCTACGTAGAGCTAGAATCATTCTAGCAATCAAACCTAGCTAATGCCTAAACATTTTACCGGAGGTTGGTTATTCAGTTTCTTTCAATGATTGACTCCTGACTCGAGTTGCTTGCTTCTGATCTTATGGCAGGAGAAGATACCCTGAGAGGGAGTTTTCCTCTGAAGATCTGCTTCCCTGTAGGTTATGCAAAGAACACGAACACAAGCTGCAACATCGAATATTGAAGTGTCAGAATTGTGTTTTGTCCATGCTGTGCTTTTAGAAGGAATCAAGCTACAAGGGCCATAAAAACATGATCACAACCAGAATGAGCATATATTTATGGACTACATATCTTATCCAAATCTTGTTCTTGCCCCCACACATTTCATGATCATCTCACATTTCCATCCTTTCATTCTTGCCCCCCACACTCTCCCTCTCTCACAGGAGTATTGAAGTTCAAACAGGAGAGAGAGCTATACGTTTGCCAAAGTAATGATAATTAATACATCATTAACTAGTTATAATCATGCAAAAATTTCATATCATGAAAAAGAAATTAATAATCTATCCTCCATTATTATGGGGTCAACTTGTGAGTTAGATTTATTTAGTTGTGTGTGAGTAGATTCACATGACACTAATATTAAAACAAACAAATTTTCTATTACTCATGTAATTCATAGCTAATAGAGTTAATGTAGTCGCTTCACTAAGTAGTAATTAGTGAATCAGCTCAAAAAATTGATAGAAAACACTTCAATATTGAGGGCTCTCAATTAATTAGAGATTCAATCTAGTAACTTCTTGCCATTTTTTAGCTTAGATGTTTTTGACAAGTTGATAGTTTGGACTATCTTTGTCTATTTATCCCTTTCTTGTTGGCTTACCTTGTGTGATATGTTTATTTTTATTTTTTATCAAGTATTCAAATTTTACGATCCGACTAATCTTGAGATACATGGTCCGATCTCACATTCCACCTACCAAATAAATCCAAGAAATATGATAGCTCCTATCGTGGTACTCATGCGTCAGTAGAAATTCAATTGCCGCAAATGCATCTTGCGTGAGAATCGAACTCTTGCTGTTTGAGAGAAATGTCAAGCCTTTTGTCACCGCAACATGCCCTGGGAGGTGTGTGATGTGCCATGTTTGAACTAACACTTCTTGATGCAATAAGGTAAGAAATCAAAATTCCTCTCACCCCTAGTCACTTGTCGGTCGGCTATAAATTGATCCGTAATTTATCTCCCTTCACATAACTTGGGGACGGGACACCTGGAATGAGTGTAATCACCCTCAATAAGGTAAGAAATCAATCCCGGGGCTGGAATGAGTGTAATGGTAAGAAGTTGGATGAGCATGACAACGAGCATTCAAATCTTACTCAAGACCCATTACACTTAGGGAGTTTGAAAAATTTGTGATGCTGAGTATTCTATCAAAACTCATTCACTTTCTGATTTATCTTGGTGGCTAATAAAAAAAATTTGTTGGACTAAATCGATCACCTTTAGAATACATGGACTAAAAAAAATGATGAGGTAAGAAATCAATACAATAATGTAGAAGAACAATAATGTCTATCGACTTTTATCAAATATCTATTTTTAAGGCTTTATACTTTCTTCAACATGTTACAGTTGTAAACAAAACTATTATTTTTACCACAATCAAAGCACTTAATTGTAAAGTAATTCAATGTCGAGCTCACTAATGATATTATTTTCCATGCCCCTAAGAAAGTCAAATAATTCTTCAATTTAGAGCTTGGAAAAAAAAATTCAAGACAAAGGGGGAGGGGCAAAGTGAAAAGGAATAATAACCTAAATTCCAGGGGGATAAATCAAAATTTCCCCCGTGGGGAGGCATAGGTAAAATCGAATGGCGTATAAATAAATAATATTTGCTAAAAAAAAAGTAACATTAATTAATTTAATGAGACGAGACAGCGACAGCAAAAAGTGGTAACTGTGCCCCCCATTTAAATAAATCTTTAAAACCTCGTCTTCGACCCGTACGATGTCTCCTCCCGTTCCCCACCAATCAACGCTCGACAACGTGGTCCTTCCGGAATCCACTACCGCCCTGGTTTCTATAAAACCGCCTATGCCACTCCCTCTTTTCCACTCGACGCCGCCGCCGTCGATCGCTCCGCTCTTCTGCTGGCTCCTGATCGACTTCCTCGGTCGCCTCGTAGTTAGGGGTCGCGGAGAGGCGAGGGGAGGGGGGCGGGATGGGGAGGGGAAGGGTGCAGCTGAAGCGGATCGAGAACAAGATCAGCCGGCAAGTGACCTTCTCCAAGCGACGCGCCGGGCTGCTCAAGAAGGCGCACGAGATCTCCGTCCTCTGCGACGCGGAAGTCGCGGTCATCGTCTTCTCCTCCAAAGGCAGGCTCTACGAGTACTCCACCGACTCCAGGTGCGTTGCGTCGCGTCGCGTTCCGCCATTCGCTGCTTCGCTAGCTGTTTTATCTATAAAAGAAATTGAGCTTTCCGGCTTTTTCCCGCTGCTTCTTTATGTTTGAAATACCAAAAGAGTTTTTTTTTTTCTGATCTTGAGCTGGATGCTTCTCTTATTCGGAGTTTAGCCAAAAGGAGATGCATGCTCAGAAAAGGTTTTTTGTCTTCGAGTTAAATCTAGGGTATCGTGGTTTTCATGAATTTTATTTTTAGGTTTGCAGATGTGAAAGCTAACCATTTCCGAGGTCAGGCAACCACGAAATTTGAAATTGCATAATACAATTAACTTTTCTATACGATCTTCTCGCCGATCTTTCCCGTTCATTTTGACACTTCTTAATTTTTCTCCTTTCCCTGGATGATAATCTAGTCATCCTAATTTTTTTTTTCTCTTTATTCCTCCTAGTTTGCTTTAGATGAGCTGGGTTCAACAAATTTTGGTACCTCAAGTTTATAATCCATTCGACTTCAAGATTGCGTTTCTCGATCTCTGAAATGATCAGCGAAGCTTTCAAATAATATCATTATCTCATTTGCTAAATACTCACAATTTTATAATCTAAATGTTTTCCTCTGAAGTACTTTGATTATTTATTATTGTTAATATTTTGTATCTATCCGTGGTTAAGCAATCTTTACTTCTCAAAAGGCATCATCAGTACTCATCGTACTATAAAAGTCACAACAGGCCTAGTGTTTTTCTCATTTTTTTCTTTTGTTAAAGAAAATTAATTTAGAATCTGTCTATTTAATCCTTTGTTCTACTTACATAATTCTCTGATTTAGTATCTGCAACCTCGTTAACCTTAGTCTGAGGTTTCTCTTGATTACATAATCTTTTACAGCTACTAATCAATATTATTTCATAATTCAAGAGTTCTTAATATTAAATTCATTTTATGGTTGTTCTTATTCTGGTTGGCTGGCTTTGTTATCTGTTCTTAGTTTAGGTTGGTAAGCTTGATCATAAATTTAACTTTTAAAATGGACAACTTGAAATAATTGTCAGACTCAAAAACATGATAACAATATTGATTCTGATGGACTGTAGCTTTTGTTAACATTTGTAGCCTACTTGGAATATTTATGTTGATTAATAATATATATAGGTAGAGAAGGTTATCTAGGAAATAAATTAGAACTACCATGCTCATAACCTCCAATCTAAAATTCCATGAGAAAACCAAAATATAGAGATCAATTATCATTTCATCAAACAGATAAATTGTCACCCCATTTAGCAATTCTAATGAAGAACTACTAGACTAGACTTGCTAATCAAAGCCTCAAGAAAACCTTAAAATTAAAATTAAGTATATTTGTAATAAATTGAGTCTCTATCATGACCATGAAAACATTCTATTTAATAAGGAGGCCTAGAGCTATTCTCAAATCCTCAATGATCATGTCAAACAGATATGATTAATAGTTGGAGCATAACATAACAAAGTAAGCATAAAGCATATTACAAGAATTTGACAAACATATAATGATGCACCACCAGAGTGAATAATCTCTCTCAGACAATAAATCGATTTCATGATTCAAAACTTAAAATATTTCTGTGTAAAAGATGATTAAACAAAAGAAGAACTCAAAGATTAAAATATTACTAAGTAAAAGATGATTCAACAAAAGAGATTGATGTCCTTTTTAAAGGTCTAACTATGACTCAATCTTCTAATTTTTCAAATTAATTAATTAATTAATTCCTAAATAACTTTACTTACTAAAATAAAATATAAATTTCTCTAGTACGGTGAACTAATTAATTTTTGAGTGAAAACAAAGCCATAACGCTAAAAATGAAAGCAACAGGAGCAGTATGAGCTCTTTTCACTAAAAAAAGTTCATGCAGCATTTAGAAGAAACCAAATCATATACTCATGCTTGTTGGTAAAAAGAAAAACTTTAATGCAATATTTGCAAGCAATTTAATCATTAGGCAAATAATTCAGATATAATAACAAGTATCTTCTTTAAAATGGTTTTAGGTGTCCTATGCATGTGACATATGTAGAAACAAAACACTAGTCTACTTCTGAAGTCAAGGTGCATAAATAGAGTTGTAGTTGAGACCAAAGAAAATATATTAAGACCATCTCCAATCACAATCATCAAATTTGGTATAATTTTCACACCAAAATGATGTAATTTCAACACCAAACATAATTTCAACTCCAACCCATGTACACCATATCACACCAAAAAAATATATTCCTTAGAATATTCTATTTATCTTATTCATAATTTAATTATCAATATACATTTTAATTTATTAACAATTTTATATGATAATTAAAATATTTTACTATTTTTTATTTAAAACAAACAATGACA
>JBBUKS010498011.1:0-14588 GCA_038050645.1 Hedychium gardnerianum
TAGTCGATCTTCACGTAACACAATCAAATCAAAAGTTAAATTGAGTTGTAAGTTAAGGGTTAGATGAGATCATACCCAATCAAGATGGAGATCTGATTCTTCTGACTCTTCGACACCCTGTTACTCTGAATCCTAGACACTCAATTGCTCCTGGCTCCCTGACACTTAGTCATCTCGGGCTCCTCAATGCTCAATTGCGCCCGACACTTTGAATACTCAACTTGGTCCCTCGACGGTCGATCAATCTGAGTACCTCCACCTCATGCACTAAAGGATGTTGCCAACGAAGATGCGAAGAACGTAGGACTATTGGACGCCCGAACGTGGGTGGCGAAAGAAGCAGAGACATGGGGTGACGTGGCATTCCCTCAATTCGAACATGAGTGGTTGAGAATGTGGATAAATCTGTTATGGTGGGCATAGGTACGCATACACGCCATCTAAATTTTCCTCTTACTTTGAATTATTTTCTACCTCTTTTCCTAGAAATCTAATTTGAATATCATAATGACTACGTCAAGGTCCTTGATCTCTATTCTAGCTCTCGTTAAGTTTTACAGAGATCCATAAAGTTTACTCATTACCGAATCATTCGGTACTCGTCAACTTTAAAGACATTTCATCGATGATTAACTCGTTCTCGATCTCAAATCGAAACAATCACTCGTTGTCTGATTCATCTTGATAAAATAGTAGATATCTAATGACAAAAGATGAAATCGTCATCTTAATAACTCCTCCAAGACCATCTCACATATTCTAAAAGAAGATAAATCATGAAATTTTATCTAATTTTAGCTGAACAATCTTTCTAGAAGGGATCACAAGATAATTTAAAATAATATTTATATCTATCAAAAATTAAACAATGTTTAACTGATGACAAACCTAGCCCCAGTACCAAATCGGACGGTAAAATGTTGGATATCGATTAAGGAATCATCTTGATTCAATATATGATTTAATATTTTATTTTGTAAATCGGTCACTCAAATCTATTCATTTTGATAACAATGTTTGACATTGAAAATTCTAGTATCGTACGTCCCTAGCCGTCTGATCTTTACTAATCTCTATTGGCGGAGAGTGATAAGGTCATGATACCGCGATACGGTCCGGTTACCAACCGGGACTCGGCCGCCGTCTTTAATCCCGACGCCACCACCTAAACCAAACGCAATTTGGGGGAAATTAAATGGCCCCGCGACCGTCTCTATCTCCCGTCGCCGGCTTCCTCCTCCTCCTCCTCTTCGCCGCCGCTTCTCTCGATTGCGAAGCCCTCTCTCTTCCCTTCAATTCTTCCTTCTTTGTCCTCTACAATTCCTCCACCCTCCCTCCCCCGCCGCCCGATTCGGTCCCTAGCCCGGGCCCTTTCCTCAGGGAGGTGGTCCGAGCGCTCGTGGATAGGGATTTGTGGGAACCGGAGGCGAAGGTGAGGGTTGTCGATTTGGGTGGAGGGGGCACCAGGGTCGGCTCGGGACAGAAATACCAATTCCACGTCCGAGTCGGCCAGAGAGCCCTGATCTTGAAGTTCTACGATGAGGACGTTGAGTGGAACGAGGTGGATGGCGCGGTTATTGAGTTTGGATCGGATGTGGCCGCTGGGGATGCTGTGGCAGGCCTCAGGCCGACCGTCAGGGGATTCGAATTGATTGGGCCGCTTGAACTAAAAGTCAGCAGTGATGTAGGCGATGATGATCGGATGTCACTTCATTTGACATCGGTAAGTTATTAACTCCTTTTTGCAGATTCAAATTCTTACAAATTTCATTTTTGTTTAATGAGATCCGGATTCAATGGCCTATTGTGTTTGTGATCTTCTACAAGGTTTGATTTTGCTCTCAGATTTGCATTCTTAGTTGAGTGACATCTTGTTTGTGTTGATTTGATTCAGTTTATCGCAATGGTATTTAATGCTTTGTAGCTTCACCCCCCTCCCCTGTACTTTGATACTTTGATTTTTTGTCTTGCTATATAGGTCAGTCAGTAGATTGGTAGATACTGTCAAATCTACTTGAATTGCTTATACCGGTGATGACCAATTTATTATGCCTGCCTGGTGAATCAAAAAATTGAGTCGTGGTAACCAATTTTGTGCTTTATCATGTAATATAGAATGGTAATGTAATTTTAATTACCAGATGATTTGGCATTTGCTGACAAGAAAAATGTAGGAAGATGAAACTGAAGAAGTTTTAGTCCTTCGATCAGCATTATTATTTACAAATGAGAGTTAAAAAGCTACCAAAATAAAGAATGTTCTTGTTTTTTGGAATATGAGAGTAGAGTTGTGCTAGAATAAAATCAGTAGATTGATCATGGATCCATCACCCATCACTTGGAGTCATATTGCTGGTGGGTTAGGTTGAAGAGGAGAGAACACAAGATCTATAGATGATAAAAGATAGTGCCATTTGAGATATTTGCTTGTCTTTCCCCCTCCATATTCTATTGTACATAGAAAAATACCCATGAAACTTGCATGTAAGCCCATGATACGAGCATTCAGTGCCTGACCCTTTTAAGTATTAAACTAGATAACTTTCACTATTTTATATGGACTAATGATTAACTTTCACCATTTTATATGGACTAATGATGCAACATGAGCAAGACCATGTGACCTCTCTCTCTCTCTCTCTCTTTTCACAAGATCATCAATTGATGACAGACAGATTTATCCAATTGCATCTACACGTGTGTAATTTTTGGCTCAGGGCCATGATCCCTACTTGTGCTGCATCAACTAACTTCATCATACTACATTAACTTGAGTCTCACCCCCAATAACAACCACATTATCATGTGACTTGACTTCACAATGTATCTATCTTGATCAATAACTTGGGCTTGGGCCTAGAAATCTTTAATGAGGGTAAGATAAAGGCATATTTAATTCCATTTAAGTAGAATAAGACGTCTATCTGGAGTTGTTGGCATGCTGATCATTATTCACCCTGTATTCACATTAAAATAGTAGACTGAAGAACTTGCAGTACTGCTTTTGCATTTACAGAGATAGACCCTCCTCCCTCTATTCAGTATGAGCACAAAAATTCTTGTTGGTCAGGAAATTTGTTTACTACTTCTGAAAGAATTTGGTACATGTTATTCTTTTGCAGTCAAACGTCACTCACACTGATTTAAGGCACATAAATGTTGGCCATGGCATCAAGGTGAAAATAGAGGGTGCTGAAGGAATCTCTCTGACTCATCCTTATGATATTGGGCTTTCACTTAATGGAAGCTTAACCTCTCACGTTGAAGACCATAGTGAGTTTTGGGAACTTGGCTACTCCACATGTGCACCGCTTCTGACTGTCAATGTCATAGGTTCAGCATCTGTATTGGCTTATAGCTCCCATAATTCTTTCGAAAACATGGAAGTTGCATTCCAGGACAATGATACTATTGACTTGCTACCAGTAAGATGTTACAGAAAAGACCATGCAAAACAGATTTCATCTTGTTCATTTTGCGCCGTCAGTTCGAAATTTGGTCTGTTAGAAAAACTCCTGAGAGGCTTTTTAGGTAGCATGTTCTACCACAACACATCAATACGCTTTACCAAAGCAAAGATTACTTCTGAGATTGTAGTCAAGTTCCGTTTGCAGCTCGAAAACGATGTCAGTAATGACAACGGGAATTCAGAGAAGGTATCAAACTGGAAACAGAAACCTAAGGTTAACCAAGTGTGGTTGGAAACTACAGCCAGAGTGGAAGGGGAAAGGAAGCTACGGCCTGTGCTTGTCAAAAATCTGAAGAAGCCTTATATTATCGCAGATTCTATTTCTTGGAGCAGCCTGCTCTCCAACATTTCATTCACAAATTTGCCTTCTCTTGTGGTACCTCCTGAGGCTCTCACATTGGATGTGAAGTGGTAGGGAGGAAGATGTACAGTTCGTGTTTATTGTATTTTAAACTTCAGTGGCGGCAGAAATGCACAAAATCTAAGCCTATGGAAACTTAGCTTTGCATGTTGCAGACAAGGTTTTAAATTTTGGATTAATGCACATAATCCCCTTTTTTTTAACTACTAATTTGATCAATAATGTTTAGTTAAAATTATATACCCAAATTGTCTTGCTATTATTTTGACAATTGTGTAATTTCAATTTTGCATTTTATTTCGTTTTTAATTATCTTTTCATAAATCCAAATGCATTTTAAAATATTCAAATCAGTGGTCTTATAGTGGTGTGCGTGCATTCAGTTTAAAGCTATTTTAGAAGTCCTAAAATTGCATGGTTTTGGAAATCCCAAAGATCAAGTGAAACATGAGAATTTATGAATATTCAGATCAAACTAGCAAAGTATACTTTTCCTAATTCGATTTATGGACATTTGGGCGAGGGTGAGTTCTTATGCGTTTGTGATGCTACCACTGAAACTGAAGAAACAGCAAGAAAGATAAGGCAACATTAAAATTGCATATATTTTAAAAAAAATATAAACAAAGTAATGTATCTGTTTCACGAAGTTCACTAGCTCGTTTAATGCAAAAAACTTTCCATTGCCGGGATTTGAACCCGGGTCGTCTGGGTGAAAGCCAGATATCCTAACCGGACTAGACGACAATGGAATTGATAGTAATTGTTTAAAGATATTATTTATCCTTTTATTGTATCTTGACTGATTACATAGGTTTTATCCGCAGCGCATTTTTTTCACGCATCGCCCGCCTTTGCATTATCAGCTTTGATAGAAATTAGAAAGGCAAATAATTAGGGATATTCAATAATTTCGATATTTACCTCGAAATTAAAACAATTGTTAACCAAAGCCACATCGCCCATGAGAAAGGTTAAGGAATAAAACCTTTCATAGAAATTTTTACGAAGATCTCTTTTTAAAGCCATCAGAATAATGTGCTAATTAATAAGACACTGAAAATATAATAATTCCGGAAAGCATCAAAGAGAGATGAACTCTGTACCAAAGTTGAAATTTTCATAAACATAATATCGTGATATCATGAGCTTCAATTAAGCACTCGGAATTTTCACTCAAAAAAGCAAGATTTTGCCTGTTATTAGAGAAGAAAAAGGACAAGATTAATATGCATTTATGATATGAAGTTATAGATTGTTGAACACTGGAAAATGATGGTTCAAGGGAGCTTAAATCCATTTACTAAATCCACTGCCTCATCCACAGACTTGGCCAATTCTTCCGCTTCTCCAATGTAGGAATTTGGAGTCAAGTTCAAGAGAATTGCTTTTGCTTCCTCAGGTAAATCCAAGGACTCGGTGAACTCTCTGATGCTTTGCTTGGAGACTTCTCTTCCTCTAGTTAATTCCTTCAGCTTCTCATATGCCTCAGGAACAGCATGTCTTCGCATCACCTAATGATACAAAAATAGTCAAATGGCACACCAGCTTAAGTTTTTCCAATAACAAGAGCTTGAGCAATTAATCTAAGTATTATTGGTGATATAGGCTTGTACAAACATCAATGGAAGATTATTTATATAGCCAATGCCAAACAGTTGGGATGAGAGCTAAACTAATGTTGAGAGATACACATCAACTCTTTCAAGTGGTTTATTGTTACAATGTAGCAATGCTGCTAAAAAAAGAGTTGATAAAATCTTGCCGGTTGCTTTAGTTTCAATAGAAAACCAAGTCTATGTTATAGCGTCTTCCCTAAACATCATACAACAACCATGTAGCACGTTTGAAATTTGATATTCTATGATTTGATTGAAATGTTGAAATACAAGATTAATTTTGCATGTCTTACAGTTTGTATAGGCTCCGCAAGGACTTCCCAAGTCTGGTCCAAGTCTTCATTCAAACGAGATTCATTCACCTGCAAAGCACCATTTCAATTCAGAACTAACTAACTAAATTTCACATGATCCTTGCAGGCAATCTGAATCAGATGAAATCTATTTGCAATCCTTCAAGGTCGTCTGGTGACTTAAAGATCATGATTGCAAGTTATATACCTGGAGCTTCTTGATTCCTTGTAATGCACTTTTATAAGCTAGAAGAGAGTACCCTAATCCAACACCTAAGTTCCTCAAGACAGTCGAATCCGTCAGGTCACGCTGTTGAGCACAATACATAGCAAAAATCATTGCATGAAGATCAAGTTCGGTAATCATTATAACTGGATAAATACACACTAATATGATGGGAAATGATATTAACTTTTCGATGTTCATGTAAATGCTAGGATTTTACTGACAGCAATGTTGACAAAAGTATGCATCTTAGTTGCCAAACAGAAAATTTATGACACATAACAAGTACATAGAATAGATGTGAACATGGATTAGTACCTGCATCCGTGAGATGGGAAGTTTCATGCTCAAGGCTGATAAAATAGCATTTGCCAAGCACAGATTACCCTCGCTGTTCTCAAAATCTATAGGATTTACTTTGTGAGGCATAGTGGAAGATCCAATCTCTCCAGCCTTCGTTATCTGCAAGCAGTATTACAGATATCCTTCACTAATCCATTTTGTTAGAAAAAAAAAATTCATGCTCTAAACTCTTGAACCATGTTACCTGTTTAAAGTAACCTAAAGATATGTAGCTCCAGATATCTCTGTCAAAATCAGTTAAGATGTTGTTAAACTGAATGATGTTATTGAAAAGCTCTGCAATATAGTCGTGAGGCTCTATCTGCATGGGAAGAGAAAAAACAAATAAATCCCAAGAATCACATGAACTACTCTTATTAATGGCTTGAATGAGTAAACAGTAGAGTTGAGGAGAAATGCATTTAAATGAGTCAAAAAAAAAGTATGCAATTGCAAGCCTTACAATTCTACATATTCATCCTTTCTTAGGAGTTTCAAAATTGGATTTTATTAAGAACTAACACCCATTTTTAATCCATGCAAGTATACCTTCAGAATAAATTTACTATGGTGCTAATTACAAGCTTCCTTGACCAGAATCAGAAAGACAACACTTATAAAAACTGCAGTTACATAAGCAAGGTGAAGAAATCAATGTGTTCCAGCAACAAGATATCATATCATGGTGAAGAAATCAATGAACACAATCCTTAGCAGTAGATGAGAACATGTTCATGCAGTCAAAAAAATACCTGTGTTACATAAGCATTAAAATCTACTCCCAGAGATTGTACAAACTCTGCAGCTATGCATTTCCAGTTGATATCAGGATATGCAACTTTATGAGCATTATAATTTCCGACAGCACCAGCAAACTTCCCAAGTATCCGAATTTTACAGAAAGCCTTTCCTCTCTCACTAAGTCTAACAGCAAAATTTGCCATTTCCTTTCCCAAAGTAGTAGGTGATGCTGGCTAAAATTGACAAAAAAAAAAAAAGGATAAAATCCATTCAACTGTAAATAAACCATTTAAAAGAGGTAATGCCAACAGGATTAACTAGTCATATTAAAAAAAAAAAATTAGAAATTTATTTCATGATTATAACAACTAATTTCTATGCCTATTAATTTTTTTTTAAAAAAAAGTAGTGAAACATAAAAATAAATGGAAATTATAGCTCTAAAACATTATTTATATGAACCTTGTATGCATTTTTCTAGCTTGTATGCACTTTTCTAGGATAGGTGTTTGGTTGAATATAAATTGTTCTTATTTTGAAACTTCATCTAGGGAAAAATGAACTTCAAAATTTTAGGGGCACTTGTGTAATTGCAAATTTGATGAGAGAGAATCTAATTCGGCGACTATGATGGCAAATATTCTTGGTTGGGCAGTACATAAGTGACATGAGGTGTAACATCAAGTTTCTCAACATTGCATCATATTTGAATAGTTGATCATTAACTTGTTGATTATACTACAATTTATAGCGAGACAATGGAATCTAAGTTAACTTGTGTGCAGTAAGAACCAACAGTGACTGGCAACAAAAATTAGAACTTCAAATGCAACTTATCTGGACAAAACGACAAAGAAACTACAGTGTCCTCTAGGGTACCTGGCCATGTGTGTGAGACAGCATAGGAATGTGTGCATGTTCCTTAGCCATAGTAGATATTTCTTTACACAGATCAACCATGACTGGAAAAACAACATCACTCAGAGCCTCTTTGAGTGATAAAGCATGAGCCAAATTGTTTATATCCTCAGATGTGCATGCAAAATGGAAAAACTCAAGCACCTGAAAAAAGTACACAATAATAATCAAGAGCTATAAGACGCATTGTCATAAACTAAGAGTTAGTATATAGAAAACAATAAAAGGTAATAAATGAATAACCTTTGCAATCTCCGAATGGGATTTACATTTCTGCTTCAAAAAGTATTCCACTGCTTTCACATCATGATTAGTTATTTTCTCAATCTTTTTTACTTCTATAGCATCACTTATGTCAAAATTATCAATAATACTTTCCAGAAAAAGATGAGCATCTTGACTAAACTGTGGAACCTCCACAACTTCAGGGATTTGAGAGAGTTTTTGTAGCCATTTCACCTGCAGATAACCAACTGAATGACTTCAAAATAAGAGCCGCCAAGGAAATCTACCAAAGATAATTTTTATGCAATTAAACCATAGCAACTGCCAGTCATTTGTGTATCCAAACAAAATAATGCTCAACACTTACCCAATTAAACGACTTAATATTCATAATGTTAAGTGCTATTGATCTAGGTTGGTTTCATTTTATTATCCTTGCCCTTTGTAGCTTCACTTAATTTAATTTAAGCATAGGCACCACTGCCTGTTAACATTTTTTCCTACAAAAACAATTTTTGCATCTTTTTTATACATATGTTTTCAAACATCAAAACAATAATATGAATGTTTATTTAATAAAAATCAGAAATTCTAAAATTTTATAAAATTATCAAACCAATTAAAGCTTGTTGATGGGGATACAAGTAGCGCTAGGAAGCATTAGCAATAACAACAAATATCAACATGAAGGATACAAATATGGAATATATTTGTAAAAGTAAAATATGACATAATAGAGAGAGCAATTGTTACAGTAGTGTCTCCTAAAGTACAATTTCAACAATGTAATTTGGCATGCACCATGACGATGAAGAGAAAATTCACATAAATTCAGAAAAAAAAAATTATGTCACTGATCTAATAAAGGGATATAATATTTAGGCCGTTTATGGTCGGATAAAATTTCTATAACGCGCATTGCATTAACATATACCCTAAAAATTGTTCCTAACAAAGAAATCTGGCACTTTCTAAGAAGTATTGGACAAGTATAAGAGTTTTTACATTGTCTCCACCTAGTGATCCAGTGAGCAATAAGGTTTTAAGATGATCATATCAAGAAAGAATATTGGGGACACATCAAAATCAGGGTTACTGAAAAATTATAAACCTGAAATCATAAAATCCCATCTATCAACAAAATGGTTCTAACTCAAATATGTTCTTACTAAGACCAATAGTAGCAGTAAGAAATATCACTTAACCGAATGTTTGTCTCATTCACTAATGGAATAAACACACTTCTATCTCAAGTTAAAAATTGGTTCTTAATTTTAGAACAGGTTATGTCGCAATATTATCAATTAGATTGTAGAATAAAACATAATCAAGCTTCAAAGGTAGCAGAGTAATCAACCACAAAAGGATGAGGCTACGGAACTTGTTGAATGAGCATACCAACCTCAACCAAAACCCGGTACCGGATCAGTCCATATTCACTGAAGAATGGCCGCAAATCCTTCACCTTTTGCATATAACGTCCATCCAACGGCGACAACGACACTGTACTTGATGTCAAATCCCAATTGGCAAGATCAGCCGCGTCATTCTTCTCCACCTGAAGAGAGTAGGATCCCTTACAATTAATAGATTACATAAACTAAATAAATCTAATTGCGTCGACTAACAAAAAGAAGCAATCCAACAGCATTATTCTAAGAAACTATGGTCCAAACCGATTTTTAAAAAGAAAAAAAATCGAACTTTCACTCAAAAGGAGCAAACTTTCTGTTTGAAGAATTGCCCAGCGGATAAACGAGACAAAATTACCTCTTCAGCAGATGAAATCGGAGAAGACACTTTTAGTGACGACCGTAGAGGAGGCAGCGAAGCGAACTTGACGAGGAAAGGGCGAAAACTCGGCCTTAAGCGCGCGGAACTCCCGGCGGCGAGGGGCGGACAGGCGCCTCGAACCCTGGAAGCTCTTGGGGTTGGGGAGGCCAATACGTCCATTGATCGATGAGGTCTCAAAAGGTGAAAGTCCAGAACAGGAGAGCGGCGACGGACGCGGCGATGGCAGCCCTATAAGCAAACGGGCAGCCGGGCAGGGTGGTTCTCAAAAAGCAGGGAGTCATGGGCATTTCTTTTTTTTTTTCTTTTTTTTTAATACTACGTTTGGAGGAGTTGCTTAAAAACTATGTAAAAATATTTTTCTGAATTTTTAATAAAAAAAAACCAGCAATAAAGATTTGTTTCCATTCCATAAATAAAAACAGTGAGATATTTCTTGATAGATTATCAGTTTGTTAAAATTTGATAATAGAGAGAGAGAGAGAAAAAACACAAATAAATCAATAAGAGAAAATACATTGAATTTTAAAATTTTTAATTAAAATACTTTTGTATATCCGCACATTTATAATTGCATAACTCATCTCTTTGTATAGTATACAATTTATTGATGGTTGGAATAATACACTATTTTTTGGGGGTCAGAAAGAATATAAGATGACACTTTTCCTAAGTGCTCTGGAAGATCTCTTCAACTTCTTTCTTCGTGGCATTTGCCATTTTTTCAGTTCTGCGGAGCCGATGACAATTCTATTCCTCCTTCCCATTCTCTCACACGTTCTTCTGCTTTAGTAGCCTGCAATAGTATTTTGGAAATCTTATGGATGAATTAAACATAAGAAGTTTTTGTTGCAATAGATATATTTTTCACTGAAGTTTCTTTAATAGTTCCAACCATGCAATTTTTTTCATTTTGTTCATCAAAAAGTTAACTGATATAAACTATTGGTCGTTTGGTACCTCTTTATGCCATTCAGTTCTGAATGTAATCAGCAGCAAAATAGCAGTCTGCAACAGGGTTCCACATAACATCCCAATCCAAATTCCCTGTAGGAAAATTTGAAAACAGATTAAATTTAGATGTTAATATCATGAAAAAAAAACTTCTTTTTTCCTTAATCTTACGAGCTCATTGAGTTTAAGAGTGAAACCCAGAATAGCTCCAAATGGCAATCCAAAGAGGTAATAGCATGCTGTGTTCAGAAATGCAACTGAGGTTTGCCAACCTGCTCCTATGGCCACTCCTACAAAATTTGAGATTGAAAATCAGTTCTTGATCTTGTTTTTTCGAGTTCAGTGCCGATCGAGTAGGAGAGTATACCTGAGAGAACAGGCTGAATGCTGTTCAGAAGAATTAGAGCACCAAGAAAGTACCCTAACTTGGATGCTTCTCTGATCACATCTGGTTCATCTGTGAAAAACTTTGGCAATTGCTGTCTGAAAATGAAAGCAATTGCCATAAAAATAACTCCGATGAAGGTCGATGTGGTGACAATAATAACTATTGAAAACTTTGCTGCTTTTGGTCGGTTAGCCCCAAGCTCATTAGATACTCTCACACTGATACGAGAAATACAAACACGTAGATTTTTCAATGAGTCAATCGACTTACTGCACTAGTTTCAAATGATTGAGTAGTTTCCTACCTGACTGCTATATAGAAACCTAGTGCAATCATAAGTGTCCAGATTTGATAGTTCATGCTGTCAAAAGAGTGAATTAAGCAGTGGCCGAATCTAAGAATCAAATTTACAAGATTTTCTTCCAAAAAAATTAGAATCTACCTTATCGAAATAGCACTAACTGCAGTATATGGATTCTTCAAGTAACCTACCATAATGATCACTGCACTGTAATACCAAAGCTCCAAGCTGCAACCAAAACGCTAAAGTTAAACTAAGAAAATTCTAAAACTTCATCAAGATTTCGAGTTGAGGATACCAACCACAGCATTATGGCCGAGGCAAGTGAAAGTTTTAAGAAGGAAGACAGGTTTTGGAATGCCAACACAGAGAAACCTGTCCATGAGTCTGGAAAACATCCGGATAAGAGATATATCATCTGTGCAAAGACAATGAGCCACCACGAAGCATTCCCAACCATAGCAGCTGCTAGTAATCCATGGTCAAGCTTCACCACAAATACCCAATTGAGGAGGATGTGGCAGCCCAGAACTGTCCCAGAGATGGCAGTAATTGCCCACACCTTCCTCTGAGATTGGAAAAATTTCTGAAGGGGAAAATTGAGGGCATAAGCAAACAGTTGCGGGATGACCCAGATGCAGAACTTGCCTGCAACTTCTGAAATGTCACTGGGTTGGTGCAGCAGTCTCAGGATTGGTGCTGTGAACACATAGAGAGGAGTTAAGACCACGGCTGTGGCAAGGGTTATGACCCATGACCTTTGCATGTAGACTCCTAGTATGCGAAGTTGCCCTGCGCCCACAGCTTGGCCACAGAGGGTTTCCAAGGCACTTCCCATCCCCAACTACAAGAAACAGCAAGTCTCCATTCAATAAAATGCATGCCATGATGAACACTTGAACAAGTAGCCAGTAAATGAATGATATTAATCAATACCAGAATTCCATAAGCAAAGCCTTCGGTGACGTTCTGAGCGACCGAGACCGCAGCAAGTTGAACGGAGCCTAGATGACCGGCGAAGGCGACGGTTACAAAGCCAATGGAGAACTGGAAGACGGATGCAAGAATAGCAGGCCCTGCTATGCGCCATGTCTTCTTTGTTTCTTGCCAGCACTTGAACAAGAGGCTTTCCATGTCTTCTTTGTTTCTTTGTTTCTTTGTTTCTGGCAGATTGAAGCTTGTCACACCAGATGTTATTTGTTTATGTAAAAAAAAGGGTCACCAACCAGATTGGGGTATCCAAAAATTCAGAATTGCATAATGATATTTTATCATGGAGTTGCAGACGAATTGCTCAATTTTCTCAATAGGCAAATTTTGGTTTGGTAAATAAACTTTGACCTTTGTCTCAATCCAGGATATCTCAATTTTAACTAAACTTAAAATAATATGTTTCGGCACCATCCAAATGAACGAGGGTAGCTGTTCCTTTATGATTGGCATAGTTGAGATTATATATGTGTGTGTATTTTGTGAGTTGTTTCCACATAATGATCATTTAAGTGGACCCAATCACTGTTTTATCTTCTGTTTGGTTGCCTTAGTCAAATCTTCACCAACCAAACCCAACCCCACTACCTACTTGCTACTTTGTTTAACAATTGCCTTGCTGGTATCAGTAAGTCAAATGCAGCATGTTCTCCTTTACCTTTTGGAGATATCATCATTCATCAGTATGTTTTGAAGTCAGTATCGTAGTAGGTATTGGGAAATATTCAATGGAACCATTGAATGAAAAAGGATTTGATGCTTTTAGTACAAAGGAATTTTTTGGAACAAATTAATCAAGGCAGCTATTAAAGCTAGATTCATCAACTTTTCCACTCCGCCCTTTTAGAGCAACCTCTTGGTAGATGTATTGTATGGAAGTTTGGTTCACGTGGAACTGTTGTAGGTCTTCTGCCTTTTGATGTAACACCATGAATCTCAGTTTTGCTGTTATCTCTTCCTAGTTTAGCATCCTGTGGCTTCCTCAATGTTGTCACACTGCAGCGATGAAATATGTTTAATAGTTCAATTTATCCACACAAAGAGTAACAATTTTGAGGAAGTGAACCTTTTGTCTTTGGATGTCTGCCTTGATGGTGCCTTCATGAGAGGCCTGCTCTGGACCTTTTTAGTGGATTTCTCCTTGGTTATTACTGCCTGCAAACAAAAATCAGAATTCCTAGCAGTATAATTATATCACTTCCCTTACATTGTTAAAGTTGTATTTTCAAGGTCTCGTTATCAAACTTCATTTTAACACCCAAAAAAATACAGTGTCATTCTAGGGGTCTGGTCTAATAGGTGTTTGTGTTCAAAATTTGGGCTGGACCCAAATTATCAGGAGGCTGATTCATTGTTTTTGGCACTCATTTTGGGTCTAATTAGGAAGACTTGTGGACTCCATGTGAAAATACGCTTGATCTAGTTTGGACTCAACTTGTATTCAAATTGATTCCATTGCAGTGCAATGTGATGCGTTGAAAGTGGGGCGATGATATGGATGTGCAAGTATTATCATAGTGATAGTGCCCAACACTATATTGTTTAAACATTGGGCGTGTCTACTATTAAAATATAAATATGTAATTGATCCCTTTTCTGGCCACTCAAGTTTTAGGGATAAATGATTAGTCAATCAATTCTAACATAGTAGCAAAAAGTGATAACGTTCATCCCAGACGATTCTTATAACTCGTCCCCAGGTGATGTGAAGGAAAATAAATCACGGATGGCTACTAGCCCGAGCAAAATCAGTGCATGGGGAGGACAGGAACTTGGCTACTAATCAGAAATTGACTCTCAGACCTCATGATGACAATACCCTATATACTAACCAACTGCCCATCCCGAGGGAATAAAATATTAAAATATGTCAATCAATTCTAACATTGTGGCAAAAGGCGAAACGCTCGCCCCCAGCGCCCCCGCCAATCCGTCCCAGGACTAACACGGAGGAGGTAAATCACGGGGGC
>JBBUKS010498036.1:0-14585 GCA_038050645.1 Hedychium gardnerianum
CCTTTGAGTAATAATTCTGACAAGCGAACGTAGGGTATACATCTCCTTGTAAGGAGTAGTGAATCTTTAGTTGGCTATCCAATCACTTTTGGGCACTTCAACTTATATCAATCATCCCGGGTCCACACCTCCTCAGAGATGCTTGCTTAAGATGTCAAAATATAAGTTTCCATGATCAAGATGACTTGAATACCTCAAGTCGAAGGAAACTCGCACTTAAATTGTAATGAGATCTTCATTGACATATCTATATATGTAGAGAACCATATGAAGTCTCATGACAGATTACTACAATAAACTAGTTATCATTAGCTAACATCCACGTTTAACTTTCGACATCCTAATGTCTCCAGCCAATGAGGAGCGATTGCTTGAACAAGCCAAGGAGTATAACCCGTGTTAGTCCCACATAATCAATGATATTCAAAGTCATCAATTAATCAACTAGAAAATATTTCAATACATTTATAATTACACATGTAGAAATGCTCACTAGTTATAATCCAATCACAAGTTCTTTCATGTTATAAATTATATTACGGACTTTCAATAAATGAGTTTAAGATCCGATTAAACATATAGATAATGCATACTCAAATAGTGAAACTCTATTTATCTAATAAATATATACAAATCATAAGGCGATTGTCTTAGGACACATCTCAAATATAATAATTAAATCATAGACGCCCTTTTATTTATTTTTTTAAATATACAATTTTACATACTTTCAGTAAATGAGTTTAAAATCTAATCAAACACATAAAGAATACATACTCAAATAATAAAACTCTATTTATTCAATAAATATGTATAAATCATAAGAAAATTGTCATAGTATACCTCTTAAATATAATAATTAAATCATAGACGTCTTTTTATTTATTTTTTAAAATATATCTTTTTACATGGTAAAAAGTGACTCCTCACCCCACAATAAATAGCCTCTTGTTAAGTGTGAAGATTTTATGTTAAATGTGAGAGATTTTATTCACTAATGAATTATTTCCGATCAATCTCTTATTTTTGTATGACAATTTATTATGGAAGTATCAAATCAGCTATGCCCATAGGATAAAGAAAATATCTATATCCTTTTATGATTCAATAATTAGAGGTGTCCTTGTCCCAAGGGTTAGTGCATTTAGTATATAGATTTTGAAATTAATTATCAGTACGTGTAAAATATTTTATTAGATGTTTAATTTCTCTTATGTAAAAGATCGCTTTATTAAAATAAATATTTTTATTATTTATCCTTTTCAAATAATATGGAATCATCCTATAGTCGTTGTTAAGATGATAATTTTATCTTTATTGTTCTAATAATTAGAGGCGTCATTTGATTTTTTTTACTCTTAAATATATATATAAAAGTTATAATTTAAATTACAAATTCATGATAACAAAAGTAAAATTCTCGTCTTAATATCTTTATTAATTTATTATAGATTAATACGAAAGAAATAAATTATAAATAATTATTAATATAAATAATAATTAATATATAAGAGAGAATAGAATCTTGATTATATTTTATAATAATAATGTTTAATGTATTGGTCAATTGTTTATTTAAAAGAATTTTAAATTATAAATTTAAGATATAATAACCTGTAAATTATAAGATGATTTAGATTATAAATGGACATTCTACGATTTATTGTCGGGCGTAGCCGAATAGAAACTCGGTCGATAGATTTGCATCATAAAGTGATTAGCCGGCGGGTTATTGTCAAATCCGATCAGACCAGAATGGAGTCCCAATCGACCGCATCCCGGTTCACTCTTCATCCGGACGTCGCGCATTTGAAGATCGTAAATACGGGCAGAGAGCGGCTGCAGGGAGAGTTACTTGGGAAGAAAGCAAAGTCTCAGGCTAACCTAAACGTATTCTGCTCCGCTTCATCCTTCTTTTATCGGTGAGTTTTTGATCTATTTTGCATCTCTTTTCTCCGACTGCCCTTTCTTTACCCTCGCTGATCTCTGATCTGTTCTTTTTTCCCTTCCTGATTTCGTTTTTTTTTCCCGGTAAGTAGAAGGAAAGATGACTGCCGATGTCGAGATGAAGGAGGTCCAGACGCCGTCTAACTCTGTTGCAGCCGCCGCCGTTCCCTCCACTCTTCAACGTGCGAATGCTAACCTCTGCAAAGCGGAAATTTTTATTTGGATCTCTGAAGTTTATTATTCTTTTCTCGATTTGTTGGAATGTGTTATGATTTGCTTGCGCTGTGTGGATTCAGATTTGAAGGAGATCGCGGCGCTAATCGAGACAGGCGCGCAGGCCAAAGAGGTGCGGCGCGTCGTGCGGGCGGTACGGCTTACGATGATGCTCCGCCGGAAGCTGAAGGCGCCGGTGGTGTCTGCTTTTCTTGGTCATGTCCTTACCCCGGGGTCAGAAGCTTTTGCTAAGCTCTCATCGTTTCTCCCGAAGGTATGAATCGTAGCGCGGCCCTTTCCTTTGTTTCTGTGGTTAGGTTAGGATTTTGTAATGATTCTTATGCTATTGATTAGTAAGCAAACTGTGTCCGTCAGTTCAGGTGCAGTATGTATGTAATTCGTTTAGGTTAAATTTTGCTGCTGTAAAGATGCATTGGATTCGGAAATCTGTACTATCCATTGATTTGCATTTGTTTTGTTCTTTGGCTCTGTTTATGCTAATTTCTAATTGGATGTAGAACTGACTTCTTTTCTTTCTTTTTTTTACTCTCTATTTTTCTATATTTAATTCCAAAGATGTAATAATAGTGAGATGCTAGATAGCTTGCGCATTTATAGTATGGTGAGTAGCCGCTTTTGTCTTTTCAGAACCGCTGCATGACATCACAGGCAAGCATATGCGCCTTGTTTATCAACAACACCTTTGGCATGCAGCATTTGGTGATTGAATAAAAAGAGTTCTTAAAATCTAGTTGACATGCTAAAGTTAATCAGCTTCCATTTCTACGTGCTAACTGTCACTGACTTCACATTTATCTTGTTTCACATACGTTAAACACGTTTCCAGCTGAAAGAGTCTAATATTTATAGGCATTACATACTTGTTAAATAGGTTATGAAACAAACAAACTTTTCACACCCTCCCTATTTTCTAATTATACCGTGGCTCTCAATCTCAATTCATGGTTGAGCTCGCCATGGTGTTTGAATGTTCTTGTAAAGACTGATGTAAATTGTTTATATAATTAGTTGTCCATCGTTGTCATGCTATTCAAAGATTAAGTGTTTCTCTTTGGCTTACTAGAGATGATAATGATGCTTTGTATGAAAAATGACAACAATTGGCAATATATTCCAATATATTCCAACTTCTTGAGGGTTGTCTACATGGATCTCATCCCCTTGGTGAGTTTATGAAAAGCCATCTCTAAGATTTATGCACAAGGAATCGTGACAGTGTTTTGCTAGTTATTAGAGTCTAGCGTAATTAGGATCTGATGCATTCAGGATGTTATATGTGAGGATAGTTTTTCTGTGATATGTGCCAAACCCAGCCCATGTCTAGCACAAGTTGTTTAAATATCTAATCACTATTAATAGTGCGACATGTGCCAAATCCAGCCTTTGTAATATTGGTACGAATTTTTAGTCAATCGTATTGAATATTGTTTAGTTACAGGAGTCATGGGCCTTGATTTGTAACTTGTATTTATAGACTAGAAATGAAACAGGGAGAAGAAAAGTTTAACATCTTCCAAAAATCATTGTTGAACAATTGTAGGGCTAGTGTTCCCCATATATTAATTATGCTAAAAATATCCTTGGGTCTGCTGCCTCACTAATGAGCCAAAGTTATCACTTCTTTATCGAAGTGCAGATCTAAGATTGACTATACTGGATAGAACTACCTAGCAGGTTAGGGAGATTGTCCACTTCAACCCTTTGTCACTCATAATCGAGCATTGAGTTTCTTGATTGTATGTCAATGATTTAGTAGTAACAACAGATCCACAAGTGATGTGAATAACAATGGTGTTCCTTAAGACTATGTTCAATCAATGTTGCATTTCCTACTTTCCACAATGTTGTGACCTTGACAATTGATTTGCTTTTGTGTTCACTTGGATTACCTTGACACTATCCTAGGACCCAACACCTACCTTCGTCATTCTACAGAATTGTCACTCCACTTCCTCTAGAATGGCGTTGTTGTTCCCCTCTATGACAGGCTCGACCTCATGTTGCACATCAGATGCTGCCTCCTCAACATGGATGTCATCTCTGAGTTACTGTGTTTTTATTTTATTAATGGTTACATGAATAGGCTTAGGAATTAAACCACCTCCAAGTTGCAGTGAACTACTTTAATAATTGCAACTTTGAAGAAATGAAGGTTTGCATTAGATAAATAGGTTTAGGGTTAACCACCTCCAAGTTGCAGTGAACTATTTAGTTATTTCAAATTTGAAGAAATGAAGGTTTACATTAGATAAAGTTGTGTTTGCTTCCAACAGAGATATGACGAAACTGAGTTATGGGTCAGTGATCTCTCTCTCTTGTAGAAGCTCTTTTTAGATAAATGTGCTTATGCTGTATGAAATCTACTTCAAGTCCTGAAGTGCAGAAGTTGATTGCTAATGCATTTTTGAATATATTAGTTGACTAATTTAGGTTTTTCTTTCTCGCTTACAGGAAAATGAGAATGACATGGAGGTGGACACAACAGCTTCGTCAATTCAAACTTCTGCCAAGCATTCTATACCAGAGATAGAAATTTACTGTTACTTGCTAGTTCTCTTATTTCTTATTGACCAAAAGAGATATGATGAGGCATGTTTATCATATATGTATTCTTGTTCGTTTCCTTGTTAAGCCATCTTAATTTTTTTTTTTAACATCTCTTGTGCAATAGGCTAAAGCATGTTCTTCTGCTAGCATTGCTCGACTAAGGAACATGAATCGAAGAACTGTGGATGTTTTAGCTTCACGTCTGTACCTCTATTACTCATTCGCTTATGAGCTCACCAATAGCCTTGCTGAAATTCGTGGGTGTGTTAACCAACTCATGATCTCACAGAGCAACAATGTCATGTTGTGTCTTTCTTGTCAGTACTAATGTCTCTTGCTGATGGTTAATACAACATTGTCAGAACTAATGTCACATTGCTTCAAAAGATTGTTGGAACTTGTAGCTTATGGTTAATAGTAATGCAACATTGTTCTTCCCACCAGGACCCTTCTCGCCTTGCATAGAATGACAACCTTGCGACGAGATGAGCTGGGTCAGGTTTGTTGGTTCTCAAATAAAAAGGCTTTTTCATTTACTCTTTATGAAAGCTAGGTAATCATCATGGCTGGGTGCAGGAAACCCTTCTGAATCTGCTACTCCGCAATTATCTCCATTACAATTTGTACGACCAGGCAGAGAAGCTGAGGTCAAAAGCTCCACGTTTTGAGGCACACTCAAATCAACAGGCAAAACTCTAAATCTACTAAATTTATCCTGTAGTTGGAACTGGTGAAATTACATTTTTTTGGCTTTGTAGTTTTTTTTCTGGTTATCAAAAGGCATCCAGATGGCTAGTTTTGTTGTATCACAAGATAAATGGTTAGGAACAGCAGGGTAATTTGTCTACTTTCTTTCCTCTATTCTGCAGTTCTGTCGTTATCTGTTCTACCTTGGAAAAATACGAACAATTCAGTTGGAGTATACAGATGCTAAAGAGAGCCTCCTGCAAGCTGCTCGGAAAGCACCAGTCTCTGCTCGTGGTTTTCGAATCCAGTGCAGCAAGTGGGCTATTATTGTCCGAGTACTGCTTGGTGAGATCCCTGATAGAACTGTTTTTATGCAGAAAGGCATGAAAAAGGCATTGTCTCCATATTTTGAGCTTACTAATGTGAGTATTTGGTCGCTGAAGAACACAGCTATATTCCAATCATATATATTAACAACTACTTTGTGTTTCAGGCTGTCCGAATTGGAGATCTGGAGCTATTTAGAACTGTCGCTGAGAAATTTTCTGGGACTTTCAGTTCAGACAAGACTCACAATCTAATTGTCAGATTACGCCACAATGTTATACGGACTGGATTACGCAATATTAGCATTTCATACTCTCGGATTTCCCTTGCTGATGTAGCTAGAAAGCTGAGACTGGACTCTGCTAACCCTGTGGCTGATGCTGAGAGCATCGTCGCCAAAGCTATTAGAGATGGAGCAATAGATGCAACCATAGATCATGCTGATGGATGGATGGTATCCAAGGAAACTGGAGATGTCTACTCTACCAATGAACCCCAGATTGCATTCAATTCCAGGATTGCCTTCTGCCTCAACATGCACAATGAAGCTGTCAGAGCACTTAGGTTCCCGCCGAACTCCAACAAGGAGAAGGAAAGTGAAGAGAAGAGACGGGAGAGGCAGCAGCAAGAGCAGGAGCTTGCTAAGCACATAGCGGAGGAAGATGATGATGATTTCTAAGCAAGTCAAAAATAATTCAGATGCTATACGAGACTTTTCTGTTCTTGAAATGGCAGTAATGGATTCTCAAATTGTCAAAATGCTCGATTCATGTCTCATGACATCCAGTGATGTTTCATTTAACTGCTCATTGCATTTGACTTGAACATTTTTTGAATCAGGCGGTTGTTTGGCGATGGTGTTTATGGCATATAACTTTGATTTTGGCAGAAGATTTGCTTTATTATTATTATTATTTTTTAAAAAATATGTTAATAGAATACATTGTACGTACTCACTAACCTTGTAGACCACTTCATAAAAGTCGCATGATAGAGATTAACAATCCTAGTGGGTATCAAATATTTCTATCTTTTGCACTCTGTAGAGTAGAGAAAATAAATGGACGAGTTTTTTATTTTATTTTATTTATTATTTTAAAAGTTGGGGCCTTTCGGGCGTCCGACCTTGCGGCGATTATTAACGGCGTAACTCCACCACTTCCAATAACCTCTATCCCGTCAATGGGCGTTTGCCACGTGTGGTTCCACCATCGTGGCCTCAGGTCCGTTAGGGTTCTGTTTTCGATCTGGCTCGCAACTCGCGCGGCTGCACACCCAAAATATTGGCGCGTATCGACGAATTCGAAAATGGAGGGATAAAAATTTATCGCGCTCGATCTTTCTTTGCCTTATCCGTGGCTTCGGCTTGCTCCTGCTTTGTGGCGTGCGCTCGGATTTTTGGATCTCGGGATTTGATTTCTCGTATTGCACGGGTGAGTGGTATCTCGGCTATGTTTCTTCGCTTTATTCCATTTTTTTACCCTTTCGATTTCTTTGTTGATAAATGTCAGCTTTAACAGGTAGTTTCGAGCTTTTGATCTTTTGGTCGCAGGTGAGGCAGGCTGGGTTTGCGCTAACGCTATTTCTTATTGTAAGCCTCTCGATGATTTCTCTCTTTAAGATCACATCTTAAACAGTTGCACTACTACTATTATTTGTCTATGTTTGTTCGATTCAAGTATTTCGTGGTTCAGAAAATTCAGAATCTCGTGAAAGTATAGTTAACTGTGATGGTAAGTGTATCTGATCAGGGTTGTTGTTATAGCTTCTCACCCTTGTTTCTGTTTTGTAGATTATGAAAGATTTTGGTAGATTCAGATATGGGAGTAATAAAAAGATGGAGCACTTAGTGTCTAATAGGAAAATGGCTCTTAGTCTTATTTAATTGAATTGAATTTTCTGCATATTACGTTTGATGTTTGTTAGTTAGGTGCAGTTTCATGTATGGCCGGATTGGTATTGATCGTATATAAAATGATTAATCAGGTCAGATAACGTCGGACCTGGGGTGACCGGCCCGGCCCCACGGAAGTTTCCCACTGGCCAGGGTAAATCGGGAAGCGCTAATGGAGGTCCATCCAAATGGCCAACATTCTTAGGTCTGCTTCTCATTGGAGGGATGATATTGATCGTATATAGAACAGATAGACGGATGCGTGTTATTATTTACAAAATAATTCACATAAAGTAATATTCATACAAATAAAAAAATCATATACTCTTTAAGTTTTTAAAACTTACCAATAAACAAAGCATGCATTACTCATACTGCTTTTTGTTCTAAATCATAAAATAGTAATTCCTTTTTTATCAATTAGATCCTTAAGTCTTAGAGTCTCTTTATTAATGTGGTATATTCTGGTTAAACTAAGATGAACTAGATTTGACAATGTTTTTCTAGTGTAGTCTACATTTAACTACATTAAGTTGGTTGTGTTAAATAACTGTCTTTAATTGCAAGCTGACTGAGGATTAATTCAATATGTTACTCTCTGCACGAATATGGCCATCTGTAATGCAATGGTGCACATTGTATGTGTATGCGAAGATAGTTTCACAAATTCTTGTAAGAGCAATGATTTTGATAATTAGATCCATTTTTGATAAATGGACTGGTATTAGATAATGTTTTAGAACATATTCACCAGTTGATCCTGATTAAGCAACTGATGCGGAAGCATTGGTTATATAGGAAGCTTATACCTACTGCCTTGTCTTCATTTGGTAATGTAGTAATTTTAGTTTGTTCAGTTATTCTGCTTGATTTTAGTTTTAACCACTGTAAGTTTGTGTTGCTGCTATGAATAGACATGAATCACGGTTGGCTTTAAGTTCTTTGGTTGATAGTTGTACCTATTCCAAATCCTCACTATAATCTTCTATATTATAAATTCATTATAGAACTCCTTGCTTATCATTGGTGATCATTTTATTTACTTCTATGTAGTTGTTTTAATACTATCCTCTTCCAAATCTCTAGGAATCACAGGAATCAGTGGCTGGTGAAGCATACTTATATTTCTAAGTTAGAATTGCATTCTATCACTTGTAACCCATGGCTTTCAAGCAAAAACAGAAAGTGAAAGTGAAGAAAAATAAAAACAAGTACCTAAAACCTGGTGCACTTGCTCAAATGCGTTCCAACAAGATGTCAAACAAGTTGTGTACTGACATAGGAAAGAAGAGGATTGTACTGGAGACCGAGATGGCAAAGATTAATCTACTTACTCCGGTTGATGTTATTCAAGGTGATACGCTAATGACCTCTCCAAACAGAGTTCTATCTCAGCCAATGGTAAATGAAGTTAAACTGCAAAAACTTCCAGCAACACCTAAAACACCACAAAGTGTTGAATTTGAAAGCAAATCAAGGCTTGAATCTCTTCCTATGGATACCCTGGTATGTAGCCAGTGTGAGAGTTTTTTCTATCACTTGTTATACTTTGAAGCAGAAGTTTATGTTTTTGATGTCATTAGTAACCACATTTTTTTTAAACACCCTTTTTCCTTTTTTTTGGTGAAGATCAAAATCCTCTGCCACTTGCATCATGATCAGCTAAGAGCTGTTTTCCATGTTTCCCAGCGAATTCGAGCTGCGGTAAGTGTACTATTGTTATTTTTTAAATTTTGTTTTCATTGGGTGCTGCAGAGTGACAATTGAGAGAAAGATATTAAATATTGATGTTGAGCAGTCCCATTTGATGTAGGAGCTGTACATTACTTTAGGTAATAATGATTTATTCACGTGTAATGAAGCTTCTTATGCTTTATCCTTGTGACAAGTAATAAATAGCATTTTTTTTTTGAGAATTTAATTCTTAATCATGAGCCTTTTTCTATGTGATTTCAATACAATATACCTGTGTCATTTTTATGAATAAGCAAGATTTTACATTTCTTCAGCGATCCTATTCAATGCACATGGGTTAACCGTTCATGTAAGCTGATTGTTATTTTTTTGTGTTAATTTTTATAACTTCTGAAATATGTAGTTTAGATTTGTATCTATATGGTGCCATGAGTAGAAAATTCCATCAAATTGACTAAAATATTGAGATGTGTCCTAGAAAAGAAACTAGTAATGAGTTACATTACATGCCCTAATTGTTTATCAATGTCCAAAAATTTAACTCCTCTATGCTACTGGTTCTTAACTCTCAAAACTGGATCCAAGTTCATTGACCAAAAGTTTCTAATCTTTATTTATTCATCTCTTTCACGTTATTTGTGTTCCATATACCAGGTTATTGCAGCCAGACAGTATCACTTCAACTTCACAACTCCAGACAGGTCACGGCAGGAAATGCTTAACACCAAGACTCCAGTGCCAACTGAACATTGGCCCTTCGCAAAGTACATCATTTTGAACGCTAATCTTGCAGTTCTACCATTCAACACGCTCATCATTTTAACCTCTGTACATTTGCAGCAAGGCTGAAGGGAAAAGAATTTGGGGATCCACCCCACATACACCAAAAGCTCCAAAGCATGGCGGCCCACGATCTCGTCTTCACCTGCTAGACATAAAGCAGATTGCAGCTGTTCTATTCCCAGAGTCCAAATTACCTCAACCAAACATGGTGCCAGAAGACTTGCCAATCCCTGTTCTCGAGCCTGTATCTTCTACAAGGGTTCTGTTCTGTGAGGATGAGCTCTGTCAGGCAGTGGCCCAGAACAAGCTTCGCTGAAGTTTCAAAGTTCATGGGCATTCTGCATGATTCAACCCATTTGTTATTGTCATGTTCATGCCTTTTTTGTTTGTTTTTTTCACATGCAGTGGCATGGTTTTGCAATCATATCCTTGAAGGTCTTAGAATCATGCAACCTGAACCTGGTTATAGGTCCTTTACATGTTCTATGTATATTTTCTTCACACATAAAGTGCATATAGTAGGGACAATGATTTTTTTTTTTTTTTTTTTTTTTGTATATTTGATTCCCCTGGTGCCACTCTTAAAAATATAACAATATAATACCAATTGTTGTATATGTGATTCTACCAATTTGTTCAGATGGAGCTTGATTGATTTGATTGGTGTCAATTTGTAATCAATTTCAGGGCTATCTTTTGGCTTGTGACGGCGCATCGGCCCACCTGTCAAGAGTTGGGGTTTGGTTAACTTGTGACTCGTTGGCTTAAACTCAGGTTAGAAATTATTTTAAAATAATATTAATAAATTAAAATAATATATAAGAAATAAAGAATATCAATTGCAGAAATTAGAGGGAACGGTCAACCGGACTTATGTTAGCCGATTTATAAATGAATCGGCTTGGCAGGTTGAGTTAGGGTTGGGTTGCATTATAAACCGATTCGCCTCCCCCCAAAACCTCTCTCCCTCCCTTTTCTCTCCGGAACCTCCCGGGAGCGCTCTACCCTGCGTTCGCCTCCGACGCTTGCGCACCGACCCGACGAGCTCGCGGCTCCGCGATCGCCTGTCCGCCTCTCGCCCGCTTCCCGGGCTCGCCCACGCTTCGGCTCGCGCGCACCGTGCTTCAATAGTGACGAGCGGTGCCCCTGCGTAGAGCGACCTCTCCCCTTGGTCTTGTCTCGCGCTCGTTCGTGAGTGGGTTGATTCCTCAAGTGCTGAAGAAGACTCACATCCTCTCTGTCCGTTTGTTGCCCTCTTCCGCCTCACACCTCATTGCTGCTGTCGTTGCTCCACATTGGAATTGTAGCCGATTCCTCTTCTTCTCCCCGTCTTTGTTGGGGGCGTGACGTTGCACGCGGTAACGTGCTCTTCTCCTTTAAATGGTTGCACTAGGAGAATCCAAATTTAATCTTGATCTTTTTGCTTGAAAAAACACCGGGTAATCTGTCAGAAAATGAATTTTCTTTTTCGATAATTCAAAGGTGGTGCCAGTTCTTTTTCCTGCGGAAAGGCAACACTGTTTGTTTTTAACAAGGCAATTTTGAGAAAGTTTGGTTTTTTAAATGTTCTGAAGTAGGATCAAGTCATTGTGGGCAATAAGTTGCAAGTTTGAATGGTGTTTTTTGACTTTTTTTTTGGTGTGAACTTCTTAAGCCGTGTAATGCCTTCTCCTTTACCAGTGTCTTTTCATGTTGGGGTATGCCTGGTTGTTGACTATGTTAAGATGATTTGCAGCCTCACGAGAATTATCTTGTGCAAATTTTGTATTTATATTTTCAGTATCCTATCTGCTGTTGTATTGAGACGACAAATGGGCAGCCCATATTTCCTGGTGTTCTCTATAAACATGCAACCTTTATACTTTTAGCATATTTTGCATGCTCTAATCTCCTCTATGTGACAACTAATGATCCCTTTTATGGCTGGCAGAATCTCCAGCATGGATGCAGATCTTATTGCAGAGCAGGCAACTCCTTCAGGTCATTTAAATCGCATTGTCTTTGACTTGATGACAAATGGTGAAATAGTAAGTATTTCAATGTTAAAACTTTTTAAATCTATTTTTAAGCTTAATGGTGGAGCAATTGATTATGCTCAAATAAGAATTCATGTATATTCTTCTGTCTCCATTGGTTTAGACAATTTTAATGCTATCTGCTTAGCCCTAAACACAACCCATAATTTTTTCTCTTCATTTGAACTTAGGACCACATTGGTTTGGAGCTGATTGGTGATCGGGAATGCTATGATAGATGCCTTGAGTTACTAGAAATGAAAAGATAAAAATAAATAATATCTATTAAATTAAATGTAGTTACACTAGATGATAAAATGATGGAAAAAAGGGTGAGATGGTATGAACTAAGAAATCAATAAATATTATATTTGGAAGAGTTGAATTGATTAAAAGTTGAAGGGATAGTGGTGGAGAGACAAAAAATTAATTAATGTTGTAAAAAACATTTTAACTGATTAAATTATTACTAATGAAATTCCATTTTGTAGAGTGCAACATAAGGATAAAATTATGCATCTGACCTAAATAATTACGTTGGCGAAAGATATTGAAGGAATAAAAGCTATCTAAATTCATCATGGTATGCTTTGATGGATAAAGTGTGTCAAGTGTTAGTAAAACATGGTGTCATAGCTAACCATTACAGCCAGGGACTAAAACTCTGAGTTGACACTCCAACACAGGACCAAAACCGTTTTGTTCCAGTCAACTACCAAAATTCTGTCTTGAAATGATATCCCCAGTAAACATGACCTTTGATAATTGTACAGAATTGTAGTGTTTCTTTTAATACTGGTAATCCGAGAGATGGGAACTGAATTTGTTATTATTTTGGTGTCAAAGAAGTTCTTTCTTGTTTTTCCTTAATTACATATTACTACTTTCACATTTTTCATTGCTTAACATCCTTTTGATCTTGCTTGAATAGGAGAAGCTATGTAATGTTGGCATTATGGAGGTTAACGATGTGACTAGCTCAAAATTAGGCTTGCCAAATGCATCCTCTCAGTGTGAAACATGTGGTTCCAGAGACATCAGGGACTGTGATGGTGAGCTAATCTAGCTGACAATTCAGTTTGTTAATGTTGGGTTGAATTTTTCTATTTGTGTTTAGACATATTGTTTAAATTATTTTACAGGACATTCTGGCTTTTTGAAATTACCAAAAGTGATTTATCATCCCTATTTCATGACTGAAGTTGTTTATATTTTGAATCATATCTGTCCTGGATGCAAGTGTGTTAAAAAAAATCTACAGATGAAGGTCAGGTATCTATGTGAGCTGAATTTTTCTTCTTTATTTTTCTTGTGACAGTGTAAATTTCTATCTGGGTTGTCGCTAGAAGTTATTCTACTGTTTTATACTTGTCTATCATCAATACTACATGATAAATCATAATTTCTTGTATCTCATGTTGGCTTTTGGAAGTTTTCTCTCTCTCTCATGTGCTGTTTTTATACTCCTCCAAACTCTTTGGAATTTGGAGACTGGAACAGTTTGGCGTTCTCTCAGAATAATGAAATTTGTTAAAGGAATTATTGTAGATTGTAGATATTTTCTCAGATGATTCAGTTAAAGGATAAATTGCAGAGAAGGCTTTGATCATTGTCCCTTTTTCATCTTTATCAGAAAACAAATTGGAGTTGAAGAGATGTTTGCCAAGAAGAAGATGAAAAAGAGTAAGCCAGGCTGAAGGTATGGAGATTTACCTCATTATCCTTAGGAAGATGAAGAACAGAGGCTCAGAGAGAGAAAACAAATGAAAAGCCTTTGGAAGATACAGCCACTAGTGCACTTATTGTTGCTTTACAATATTCTACAGATGCTTGACAGTATGGAAAGAGAGGAAAATCTAGCCTTGCTCCAATACCTTGTTGGGAGGAATGATATAATTGAATCAATTAGAATTAACAAAATTACAGATGTAGAGAACCTAAACACAATAAGTACTTAATAAATAAGAAAACCATGTGAGACTCATCATGATCATAAAGTGTTTGTCCCATCTATTTGGGGTTGGCTATATGAAACTTATGCCTTGATTGAGCCAAGGCATCACTAATAATATTCTACAACAACAACAACCGAGCCTTATCCCACTATGTGGGGTCGGCCATTAATAATATTCTAATTAAAAAAAAATCATTTTCTTACATTGACTAATTTCTGACAAACTATTTAATCCGACAACAATAAACTATTATATGCATCATGTTATATTATACAATAGTATGCGAGAACTCAGAAGTTACATTAAGCTACAAATAATGCTATAATGCAACTGCTGTCTGTACACTTCTATATACACAAACAACAACAACAACAACCGAGTCTTATCCCACTATGTGGGGTCGGCTGTATGGATCCTTTTACGCCATTGAGCTCTATCCCCTATTATATCATCATTTATATTTAAATAAATTTTATCTTGTTTTATTGTTGCTAACCAAGT
>JBBUKS010498065.1:0-14581 GCA_038050645.1 Hedychium gardnerianum
TTGCCGAAACTACCCCCGGCAGTCCTGCAGACCTTTAGAGTTTTCTTTTTTGTCTATTCAGGGCTCGTGGAGAACCTCCGTTTGAGGCCTCGCCCACACCACTTGGGAGTCGCGTCATTGCCATAGCTACACCGTCGGTGGTTCATTCGTTGACTTGCTTCTCCGACGGGAACAATTATGTTACGGTCTGAGATCGAGGATGAAATTATTAGTGAGCTATTTTTGGAACCTTAAATCTTCTCTAATGCATTGGTTATTGTCCGGACTAATAAATTAATCCTCGTGATTTATCTCTTCCGTATTAGTCCTAGAACGAACTGACGGAAATGTTGAGGGCGAACGTTTTACTTTTTACCACCATGAGTTCCAATAGTTTGATGATGAGTGAGCTATGTGGATGTCCGCAAAACTTAAAGAGACTTGAAATGAAGGTCAAAATAGACTTTGGTTCAGTTACTTCAATGTTTAAATCAGACCCTTGAGAGCATAGAAGGAGAAAGAAGCAAAAGACATAAGGAAAGTTTGTGTGTGTATCTATGCTCATGGGAACAAACTCTTATTATAATACCCTGGAGGAGACAGGTTATCCACATTCTTCTATCCACATCCCCATCACCTATGTTCGAGTTGAAGGGTGGCTAGACTAGTCCCCGTGATTTACCTTCTCCATGTTGGTTCTGGGACGGACTGGCGGGGGCGCTGGGGGCGAGCGTTTCGCCTTTTGCCACAATGAGTTGAAGGGTGCCACATCACTCCACAGCTCTGCATCTTCCTCCACTCACATTCGAGCATCTTGTGATCCCACGTTTGGGCGTCCTGTGGTCTCACATTCTCCGCATCCTACGCTCGTCTTCCATACTTCAATGCATGAGGTGGAGGCACTCAAACTGACTGATCATCTTGAGACCAAGTTGAGCATTTGAAGAGTTGAGAGCGATTGAACATCAAAGAGCTAGGATGACTAAATATCGAAGAATTGAGAGCGATCGAGTGTCGAGAAGTCGAGGACCGCTGAGTGTCGAGAAATCAAGAGCGATTGAGTATCGAGAAACCGAGAATGACTGAGTGTCAAGAAACCGAGAACGACTACATATCGAGGATCCGAGAGCAACTGGCCTGTTCACAATTAGGTGGGACTCAAACTCGACTTGACTTAACTCGGGTTGCCATCTTAATCGAGCATGATCTCATCTCATTTTTGACTTATAACTTAACTTGACTTTTAACTTAATCATACCATATGAAAGTCTACCCATTTACGTATCAAAGTATTTTCTAATCATCTCAGTATAAATTATATAACTAATTTTATTATTTTATTTAAATGTAATTACATTTTATTTATAAGTAAATTCATAAGCCGAGCCGAAGACAAATAATACATCACTCATAATAACATCACTTTAATTTTTGTTACAAGGGAAATTTAATATTTTAAGATGAATTTTTTTAGCAATTTAATATTTGTTTTTAATGTATAATTCATAGTTTTTGAAATTGATAATTTATTTTTTATTCTTTAATTTTTGTATCTGACATTTGGGAATATTTTTAAAACCCTAATTACATCGGCTAAACCATTTTGTATAGAAAAAATGAATTTACTGGGCCGGTGCTCAGCCGGATGGGTTGGACCGAGATGAGCGGGGCTCCGAACCGAGGTGATAACTCGAGAACGAACCCGAACTAGTTTCGTCCGAACCGGAGAAGAGCTCAGCCAACCGCAGCCGCACGACCTCCGGCGAAACCCTCGCCGCCTCGCCCTCCTCCAGCGCCGCCCTCCAGCGCTGATAGAACCCCCGATACGCCGGAAGCACCATCCCGCGCACTGCCTCCCTCACCTCCTCCCTCATCCCTGGGTCCATCACCACCCACCCAGCCTGCAAGGCGCACGCTGCCTCCACCGCCGCGACGAATGCCCGCATTCGCTCCCGCGCCTCTTCGGAGCTGACCTCTGCCGCTGGTACCTCCGCCGCCACCTGCCCCCACGCGATCCTCTCGTACCTCGCCGCGTGCTGCCTCGCCTTTGCGGCGTGCCGCGCCACCCACTCCTCGCCCAACAGCCCCCGCAGCCGGCAGTGGCGGACGGTGTTCACGATGAACTGGAGGTTGTTCGCCAAGAATAGGTACGATTGGCCGGCGTCCCGGTACGCCGCCGCCTTGCCGTCGAGCTTGCAGAGGAGCACCAGGATCAGCCACGCCAACCGTCCAGCGATCCCGGATCGATTATTGTCGGAGGAGGCGGACGATGAGGAGGAGAAGGAGGACGCGAACGACGACGTCCTTGTCTCCACCACCGCCGAAGAGTCCGAGGCATCGAAAAAGAAATCCGGGTGGAGGCTAGGCTTTTGAAAGGGCAACTCCGCGTAGATCTCGGCGAGGGTGGAATCGTGGTCGGAGAGTTCGGCGATGTAATTCATCGCGCGAAGAGTGAGCGGGGGAATACCGCCGCCGGGAGTGGTCACCTTGGAGTGCTCTTTTTGGACCGCCGTCTCGAAGTCTGCGAGCGTGGCGCGGACGACCTCGGCGAGCTTGGTGAGCGAGGTTAGGGCTTGGTCCCGGACGGCAGCCGTGGACACGAACGAGAACACCGCGTTGATCTCGGGCAACAGCTTGGAGACGGCTTCGTAGAGCTCCAGGATCCAGAAAACCTTCTCCGTCGACCGTTTGGATTTCGTGACCAAATCCGGAAAACAGAGAAACTCTCTGGCCGCCTCTCCGGCGACATCTACGAACACGGCCTCCCTTATGGTATCGAAGCCGGAGAAAACGTGGTCCAGGAGTATCCTCTCTCCGGCGAACAGAGTGGTGACGGCCACGTGCGAGGTGGCGAGCCAAGATCGGATTTTTATTTCGAGCAGCGGCCAATCGAGCTTGTGGACGTGAGAATTAGGCGCGAGCAGCTCGAACCCAAGGCGGTAGAGGCCCTCGTCGACGATGGACTTCCGGAGGACCTTGTAGACCCGGACGCACTCCTTGCCGTACCCGACGGAGATCATGGCGTCGGCAATGGCGTGGAGGTCCGCCATGGCTGCGGCCGCCTCGTGCTCGACCTCGCGAATGGAATCTCCGGCGGCTCGGACCTCCTCCTCCTCCTCAGCCTCGTCGGAGACGCTGGATTGGGTGGAGGAGCGGGCAGAGACGGACTCGGGATCGAGGAGGTCGCGGTTGGCGGCGAGGATCCGATAGAACTCCTCCTCGAGGCGGCCCATGGCGGACTGCAGCACAGTTTGTCCTCTCACCAACGCCGACTTCACCTCCGGCGAGCTCCCGGCGGAGGCAAAGTGCAGCATGGCCCGGTGGACGCCGCGGACGGCCGCGAGGAACTCGCGCGCCTCCGCTCGATCACCATCGAACAAGGAAGAGATCTTGGCGTCGGGGCGCCACCTGGCCACTACAGCCGCCGCCGCCATGTACTCCGCCATCAACGCGTCCGAGGAAGCCTGCGGCGGAGGCAGAGGAAACGCAGCCGGGGACGGACTACCGCGATGGTGGTGGCTATGGCCATGTCGACCGAAAGAGTAGGAAGGCAAGAGGCTCCTCATCCCCTTCCTCGGCATGCTAATGCTAGCCTCTCCTCCTCGATCGCTCTGTAACTGTAAGCTTCGTTCAACAAGTAACACAGAAAGCTCAGCATTTATAGATTCTGCAGCAGGATGAATCACCAGTGTTGGACTGTTCAACAAGGATGGAAATTTCCCAAGTCTTCCGCGGGATCTAAAGATCTTTGATTCTGTGGAGAGGATTTGATTTGGTTGTTGCTTAGAAACTTCCAGATGTGTGGGAGACGAAGTTTGGATAGTTTGACCACTAGACGTTGACTTATTAAAGCATGAATTTTTTCACGAAGAGAAGTGCAAGCAAAGGAATACCCCCGGGCACACACAAAAGTTGACACGTGGTAAGAGGAAAATCATTAGCTAGATTCAAAAACAAGAGAGAGATATTTAATTTGGACAAGTGGCCCCATTATTTTCATTTCGGTTAAAAGGCATTTTATTTTGAAAAAAAAATCACCTCTTTTAATTTTTTATTTTAAAAACAATCTCATTAAAAAACCAAAAAATATTCTAATTTAATCAAAATTAAAACAATTATATTATATATTTTTTATTAATTTAGTCAATTTAATTAAATTGTTTTAATAAATGTGATAATAATTGTTACGTGGCTAGAGTTATTATATTAATATCAGAATAAAAATATTTTAGGATTGAAAATAAGGTGGTATGTTTTTTTATATATATTTTTCAAAATGAAGTGTTACAACTATAATTACAACTATATATTTTTCAAAATGTATAGAGTCATATAACTATATATTGTGAATTGGATTAAATTTTTTTTATTTAGAGCTCTAATTATTGAAAATATTTTAATAATTTTTTATAATATTGATGTGACATATTAAAATTATTAAAAAAAATTATTTAGAACTTTAACATTTAACAAGAGAGATGCTTGGTATGTGAATGGTCTCGAGGCAATTCACGCCCCGTGTGATATAAGGCTCACATGTTGTATATTTATTATATTAATATATCCTTTTTATTAATATTTTCATATTTATTTTAATATTATTTATGAATTTTATTATCCACTCATAATTTATGATTCTTTTGATTCAAACCAATTCACACATGCGTTTGAATGAATTATTTTTGAATTTTACTCATTAATTACGTTAAAAAATTGAATGTTAATGTGTGTGTGAATATTATAATATCCATTCATATTTATTATAATATTATTTAAGTGTTATAATACTCACGTAACGAGAATTTTATTTTACTTTTGTTTCTTTTGAAACGGATTTTTTTTAGAAAAATATTTTTTTGTGTTTTTAACATTTTAAATGACAAAAAATTATGGTCGGTAGATTTTTTAGTTAATAAAATATAAATATTTTAAAATGTGAATTTCTTAACAATTTTTTCTTAAGCAATGAAGATTTGCATGTGATTTTTGAGAAACCAAAAATTTTGGGAGATTTTTTTTCTCGGAATTTACCAATTTTTCAAAAGAATCTAAGATTTTTTAAAATTATTAAATTGATAAACTAAATAAAATTAATAATGTTGATCTATTGTTTAATAGACAGTTGATAAATTATCTCCAAACAATATATTATTTTATAATTTTCAATATTTGCATTGTTAATAAACAAACAAATAGATAACAAAACTACAAATTCTAGTATAGAAAAAAAGAAAAACAATGCAAAATATAATTTTTCGTTTTTTTCATCAACTAAGTCAAGAATCGAGCATAAATGAAAATGAGGTCAAATGTGACTTAACTAGTGAAGGTATACCTTCTTGTTCAACTTAACCGAGTCAATTAATTAGACTTTTCAAAATTAATATCTATGATAAAAAAAAAAAGACTAAGATAAGAACACTAGAGGTTATTAAGATAGCATATAATCGAGTTTAAAAGTAATACATCAACATATTTCTTTCTTTTTGTGGAAAATTGAGATGGCATTTTGTGTGTCTAAACAAGATCGAGTCAAATTGAAATGTTATTCGATTGGAATTATATGCTTCTGTTCAAATTTGTTCACGGCCAATTTGACCGCTTTTGTTGGAAGTAGTCCTTATATTTTAATATTGAATAAAAAAATTGTGAGATTATTAGAGGCATCGACATTTTGACAGGTCCTTAGATTTTAAAAAAATTGTGTTTCTATGCAGCTTCTAAGGACCTGTACAAAGATTTTGATGTTGATATACTTCATTAAAATTTAATAAATTAAACTAATATAAAATCAATTAATTTGATATTAAATAGTCAAATTCATCCATCGGCAATCGAGAGTCAAGTCGGGATTTCAAATAAACGAAAATAATCAAGATTTTTTTTTAAAAAATAAAATTTTAAATTAACTTCCGAATTTATTCGATTCTATTATTTCCATTTAATTGATATTTAACTTTCCAGCTACATTCATGCATGAATGCATTGATATAAGTTTTCATGGATCGATCATTAATACATGAAATAATTTTGAAATATGAGAATTAAATTTTAACTAATAATCAGATTTTTATTTTTCTTCATATATTGATCATTGTTCGGGCTAATTAAATTAACTTTTATAATTTACCTCCTCCGTGTTAGTCCGGAAATAAATTAACGAGAACGTCCGGGACGAACGTTTCATATCTTTTGCTACTATGAATGCATTGATATAAGCTCACGAATAATGATGTAGGTTAGGTCATTTGAATTAATCATTTATTTAAAAATTGAATCGTAATCATATATTATATTGTAGTACACTATAAAAAAATTTCTCTTAAAAACATTAACAGTTTAGATAAATCTTTATGAATACATTTTAATTTACGTCGATGACGGATAATTTTTTTTATAAAATTAAATTAATTATTTTCAAAATTAATTAATTCAAAAAATTAAATATTTGAATTAAAAAAAAATACAAATGATATCGTATGTATACTTTTATGTAACCTTTATTTGAAAAAAAAACCATGAGTCTTTAATTTGCTAGGAATCAAAGATTATTTACAGATTTATTAAGTTGTTTAGAGGGAAGATATTATCACTACTATCAAAGTTTATTCTGAATTTTAATTCTCAAATTTAAAGTATACATGAAAAAACAATTAATCTTAGTTTATAGGGGAGAAAAACTTAATCATCAATTATACATAAATACCGGTGGAAGAAGACTCTTGACCATTAAAAAAAAACTTAGAATTGCCACAATTCTTTATATTTTTCTTTATTCTTAGACACTAGTGGTCTGTTCTCGACTTCAAACCGTCTTTTTTTCCAATCAAGACCAATTGCAACTGAAGAAAGAACTCACAAATATACAACTCCAAGTAACTGACACCTCAAAGTCATCAGTTTTACAAAGAACACATCCACACAGAGCCACAGGACTTTGAATGCACGTGAAAATATATATAAAGTAATTGTAGAACCTTCATCTCCCACAGGACTTTGGTGTTCTTGTAGAACCTTCATCTCCCACGGGACTTTGGTGTTCTTCCACTTGGCATGATCAAGTCAAACAAAGAAAAATAGAGATAGTTTTGTCAACAGCGTAGAGTATTCTCTACCTCTGGCTAAAGTCTCAATACATCCATAAAGTAAACTAAAAGGAGAGAAAGGCATTGCATTCTAGTTAAAATAATATCTGAATTCTAATACACAATTACTTTCAGAGGTTTGATCCATATAAGGATTAGCAGTGTTACTCATGCATCAAATGAAAAATAATCTCACAGACTGAGAAACTTAAATTTTTGAGATTTAGTGACTTCAAGAAGAGCTGCTTAATTAGATTGCAAGCCACTTAATTAATCTCAGTTTATATATCTATATTCTAGTCAAATCTCAATTATAATAACTGCATAAATTTCTCGGTTAGAATATACATCACATGTATTTTGAGGGTGAGCATCAAACAAACTGTTGTAAATTTTCGAGAAATGGGCTCCTAAGCATTTGCTAGTTGCTAAATTGGAGAGATGAGATAACTAGGATGGGTTGTTACCACCGAAGTAGCTTGTAGAACATGATGCCTCCATCACCAAACTGTCATAGAAGCTCACCAACGAGTTCCTGCAAAAGATTGGCATTTAGCATCTCCTCAATATCTATAGCGACCACATCGACATCATATCTCCAGCCCAACCATGCTGGCTCAAGGATCTTCTTTTCCTGACTGCCTTGTAGCTCTTTCCTTTGCTTCACCACCATTTGCCACACAGCTTCAACAAGACTTTCACTGTCGTATGTTGGTAGATGTAGCTTTGATATAGTAATCCCAGGGCAGACATCTAAGTATGAGGTAACTAAATCTGCTAGACTGTAATTTACAAGATCAAATAGCAATCTTCGCTCTGATCTTGACCATGAAGAAATTCCACCATACTTCTTCTCGAGATTAACAAAAACACTTTGGTCTAGAGCAAACCCAAACAAGCAGTGCTCTTTTAAGAGCTTATTGTGGTGAATACTTTTGGTTCCCGATTCCAAGAGTATGTCAAGTAGGTATGTGAAGTCTCTATCATCAATATCTCTGAATCTTATTTCATGTAAATCTACTAAAGGTAGAAGCACACGATCGCAATATTCATCGTTTAGCAAGAGAACCTGACTTTCCTCTGTACATGTGGCGGCTGAGTCCATTTTTAGATGCTGAAGTTGCATTCGTAGCTCTGCAATTTAGCCAAAGTAAGCATAAACAATTTAGGAGGAGAAAATCAATGGCAGTTTTTGGTGGCTTGCCTTTAAGATCTGCACTCAATCTTTCAAAGCCACCTGAGCTATAAGTTTCATATTCATACGGAGTCTCTAGAACTGAGACTGGACTAGGCTGTTCAAGGTCATTGGATCCTAGAGGCTGTAATTTGGCGATATGGTCACTTGATTTTTCCTGGAGATATGAATTTGCATTTTAGAAATTGATAGTCGTACATATGCTATAACAGCATAAATGTATGAAACTGATTCATGCATGAAACAACACACAATAAGTCTTTTCTTAGATATCATATCTACTAAAGAAAACTTTACCAAAGAACTAAAACAGCAGAGGAGTACCTGAAGTACTATATCCTTATCATAACCATATCCATTGTCCGGTGGAACATGAAATGCAGACTTCGTCGGTTGCTCCTCCCTAGTGGTCAAAACTTTAGTTGCAGTGTTTAACTTAGTCTTGGTGACGAGATCTTCCGCATGAACTCTCTTTCTAAATCCCTCTGAGTTAATATGAATCTCCCGTTCAGGTACCATATTTTTCACTGCGACATAGTCAGCTAGTTGATAATTATAGTTTTGGTGGTCAGATTGCTTAGCTGACAGTAAGCCTGAAGAAACATAGGATTTTACATCAGCTACATCTTTGATTATAGTGGTGCTACCACCAACTCTTTTTCTGTCCCCGAATTTTGCACCACCTGAAGCTGGAAGTGAATTGGGTGTTGAAGAAAATATGGAGCACCCATCTTTTGGGGCATCCTCACTGCTAGTACCAAACTGACAGCTCCAACTATCAAGAATTTCATCTCTAGATAAGTATTCCATTGATACATTTTTACTATTAAAAAAATCCACAGTAAACTTTCCAGTCTCTTCCTCTGATAGTTCAAGAGTTTCACCATGTGTGCTTGAGCATCGAGAAATAAGTCCCAAGTTCTCGACCTGATGGGCCACATTCCATCTCTCAGAATAGTGGTGGTTCAGATCCTCCATGCTCACACGAGATTTAGTTGAATACATTGATGATGAGCTGAATCTTTTACCCCACTCCCCAGAGAGGTCAGGGGACTGAGGAACTGAATCTGAGTGGGTGAGCTTTGTTATGTCTGGCATCATTATTGAGTACCTGTCTCCAGCATACACTGTGACTCGAGGGCTAAAATTTGATTTGCGAAATCTATTCCTGTTGTGCCTCATCTTTGGTGTGATCTTTCTGTAGTTTTCTTCTGAATTATTTACTTTGTGATCCATTCCATTCTTTTCGTGGGGAAAAATCTCTATATGTTTCCGTTCATGAAGCTCCCGAGTTTTTGATGCTGCAAGTTTTCTGTCTTTCTTGGAATTAAACCAGAGGTCACCATGGGTTAAAAAACTAGCCTCTGCAACCTTTTGTGCTTTCTCAAGGGTTGGTTTCAAGATAACGATATAAGCAGGATGAACAGCAGTTCGGGATTTGCCCCTCTGCAGTGCCAATAAATTATATGGAACAGAGCCGGTGTCTTCCTCGACATGGCATTTTCTAAGTCTTGCTTCATGTGTCTTAGAAGAGCCTGTGATTTCCTGATGCATATGAGCAAACCCATCACTACTTTTTTCTGTTTTGGATGACCTACAATGAACTTTATCCCTCCCATTCTCGGTCATACATTTAGATGGTTTTAGTATTGCAATCTTACTTCGATGAGATGAGGGTGCATGTTTCAGATCTTGAAGATGCTTTGCAAATAAAGAGTTGGAATCTTGGAGAAGTTCCCAAAAAGGATCCTTGCTTGAATCTGTAATTCCAAATGTACCACTGAATTCTTTATATTTGTGAAACAATTCAATGGGTGGTTGCCCACTGACATCCATAAAGTCCTCCCTTGCATTCCTCACATAATCTTCATATGCTCTTTGTCTATGTTTTGCCATCACATCCGAGTGACTTGCCTGCTTCTTACTTTTGTTTGCATTGCTTATCTCAAAAACCTCTTTGAGCTCTTGTCTCTCCTTATGTTTCCATTGCGAGCAGTCCTCAGCATCCACATAATTTCCAAAAAGGCTTGGGCTATTCGTATTCTTCTTTTGTTTGACAAGAGAGGGGCATGAATCAAGACCCATCAGCTTAGCAATTAAACTGGGTGAAGAATGCTTAGATTCTTTCCCTTTCGACAACTCTTCCTCTATCAAATCCTTTATCAGAACTTCACTGGTCTTCTTGGATGGGTTTTTCTTTATTCTATTATCAAACTGAAAACATAAAAGCAATAGATCATGTTAGTGCAAAGTTGTACTGAAGGACTTCGATTGAAAATAGCAATACAATGGCAAGCCATATTTCGGCAGTGCAGGAAAAATTAATAAGCCGAAATTAATATTTACAAAGTCCATAAAAAAGTATCCAGCAGAAAAGAATGCTTGCCTAAAAGTTTCAATTGCCGAACTGAATGAAATTGATCATCACAACTTTGGAATATAAGAACATAAAGATGAAATCCAAACTCATAGAATCTTCCCTCTTAAAAAACCAAATGAACTTGGCAACAAGATTTATCACGAAAACATGAGAGATCAACACTTACAGAATGCTCTTCTGCTAAAAAACTTATGTTACGACCAGAATCACTTGCCATGCATGTGTCATTTAACTGTTTTCTGAAGCCATAATGACCTGAAATGAGAAAATATCTTAAAATGATCATTCAAATTGCATGATACTATAAATTTCAGGCTTGCATCACCTGAAATAATGATGAAAAAGTAAATGTTACTATCAGAGTACAATATCCCTATTATGAGATAATAACACTTCAGCACTCTCTACATCAAAACAATCAACATTTCTTCAAACTTACAGAGATTTTACAAATTGAAAATTTGTAAGAAATCTATTAACCTTTGTTAGGATACAATCATAGTCCCACATTGGTAATACATGGAAAAGATCATGGACCGAAGATATTTCCAATAGTATGAGACCTTTTAGGTAAAGCCCACAAATAAATCCATGAGGACTTACAATATTATACCATTATGGAGATATCTGAATTTTTTTGGTCCTCACAACCTTAACACAGAAAAAGTCAAAAGGAAATTAAATCTGATATAGGAAAAATTGTCTGAAAAATATTAACAGGAGGAAAAAGTAAGACTTTTTCAGTTAGAGGAACATGCATTCACCATATTCAGCAAAGTTCCTACAAGGAGAATTGTATGTTTAAGTATATATATAACACGGGCTCAAGAATTTCAAACCATAGTTCATTTTTCAAGTTAGCGGGAAGCTAAGTTGTATTAATATGAACCTACTCTTAGATTTAATCAATTTATGCAATGGGGAAAGACCACCTGTGATAATGAATGTGGAATTAAGCAATATATGGAGTAAATTATCATGCTATGAAATTGGAGGCTACCTTGTCCACACTACTAATGATTTGGAGCTGAGTTGAGCTTTTGAATTGATGAGAATAAGAATTTAAGTGAGGTCCAATATGGCACCACAATTTAGTAAAAATGAACAAGCCTTGGGCCCTTTAGGGGGAGCATAACTATGATTCTGGTCTTTTCGCGTTAATGAGTTGGTTAGTTTCGACATTGAGGTAGGCCGTGGTAGCTAAGATCTACTTTCTCATCCATTTTCCAACAAGAACATTGAGAAGAATTTAGTTGTACAACTATAGATATTAAGACAGAAATTAGAGTAAATTTAGCTGCTGCCTGTGGGACATACAAATATGACAATTTAACAAATGTGAAAGATGATTCTAAACTTTATGCATCCTTAATGTCTTTGCAGCTGAGAAATATTTTCTTCCTTTCTTTACTTTCTGATAATATTAATAAATATCTTATTGGAATCTGATCTTGCTAGAGTTGAAACAGGTAAACGCAATATCGAATACAAGGGGCAAAGAGTAAATATAATAAAGATCTAAAAAATTCATAGTGACATATGAGATGACGGGGATTGAGAAAATGACCTTCAAAGCTGGGAAAGCAAATACGACATCAACCAGAAGTTCACTGTACCTAACCAGGGCGCGAAAAACTGTTTTTATTTTCCTAGCAAAAAGCAACAGCAAAGCATGTCGTACGAATAGTGTACTCGTCCTTCAAGCCGAGAACGACAATGGAACTAAAGAATCAATCCCTTCCCAAAAAATTACAGACAGCAATAACATGACAGAAGGAAGTAACATATCAATCGGTCTGGGAAAAGAAGAACTAAATGAAACTAGAAATTCTTGCATAAGTGTGGAATTTCTTCAAGGCTCTGATCGGAAAGGTTGCATCTTTCAAGACCCATAAAAGAAACCCCTTTTTTTCCCCCTCAAACAGCACGCCAAAAAAACAGAACACCTCGATTACAAAAGGAGACGAAAAAGAAGCTCACTTGTTTTCCATGCTCAGAGGGATCCTATACAGAGGAACTCCAAAAACCTAAAGAAAGATCAAAACTTGGCGACAAATTGGAGATCCAAAAAGGAGTAATTAAAAGAAGAGCACCTTCAGATGGAGCTGGGCTCACGGAGGCCCGACGCAGGCCGAACTCCGCCGCAGCCGATGGCACCTCCCGGCGGCGCTGTCTGCTTCTTTGCTGCATTGTGCTCTTGCTCCCCTCAAGGGCTAAGCATTCCAAGTTCTCCGGCCTCGAAGGATACCTCCAAGGAGCAAGCGAAGCGGGCATCGAAATCACGAAAGCGAAACCACGAAGCAGAGATTACACGGAACAAATCGAGAGAAGAGCAATAATCGCAAGAATGATTGCAATCATTGGTGAGGGCGAACGGCTCGGAGGGGGTGCAATGAATGAGCAACCAAGCTGCGATGCAACGAAGCGAGGCGAAGCCTCGCGAAGCATTAAAAGAGTCCCCAACCCGACATTCGCCTGTTTTCCGATTACAAAAGTTACACCAATTGTATTACCCGCCTCGTAGTTGGAGGAAAAAATGGACCCCACTTCTCTACTGGACTGCAGACGACCGCGGGTACGTGTAACCCGGTCTGCCAATGGGCAGAGAACGTATCGATCTCGGCTCGACCCAGAATCTACGAAGAAATCTGTCTTCAGATTCGTGCGAGTGATGGATGGAGATGGGCAGCGTAGCTCCTTTTGGCGCGAACAACTGCGCTCGTCGCAGCCGTCCAGGTGTCGACTCAATGCAAAGCCACGTTGTGAAGATATTTACCAAAATAATAAAATGATTATTTCTAAAAATAATTGCAATCGAATAATGTTTAATAAACCATTCTAAATGATTCTTCTATCTCTCTTAAATCTTAAAACACATAAAAGAAAAACGGTAAATAAATGAGATGTGTTTCCTTTGAAGAATTGAAACTATAATAACACTCTCTTTCGCATTATTAGTTATTAGTAAAAAAAAAAATCTTAAATAAGCAATCAAATAAAATCGCATTCATTGTATATATATGTATAAACACGTGCATATTAGTGTTGGTGTTCGAGAGAAAGAGTCGATATCATAGACACATAGACACGATAATGGCGAATAACCTAAACCAAAAGGAGGAGGACAAGTAACCATTCCACTCTGCCAAACTTTGACCGGAGAAGAAGACTTTCTTGCCAAATTCATCACCCTCGTACACAACACTTTTCCAAGGTTACAATCACGTCTTTCTTTATCTGTTTATTTATTATTATTATTATTTTACTTAGCATCATACAAAATCTGTAAGTGCTATGTCAATCTAAACACCATCATTAGCAAACTGATTGGGGTTCAAAGATTGATCAACAAGTGTATTAAACTGACATGTGAACAAAAAGAAAAGCTAGAAATTTGAACTATGAAGTTTAGACTTCACTAACAAAAGCAAAAGGAAAAAAAATAAAGAAAGAATAGCATGCTGGACGAAGTTTCTATCAGTATAAATTCGGATCTATTATACATTTAATTATTATTATATATGATACGAGGTAAGTAAGAGTGTATTGGAAAATTGGTGTGAATGAGAAATTAAATTTAGATCGTTGGATTAAGATGAATAAATTTGGTTCATCCAACTTGAAAGAGGATAAGTGTCTCGTCTGATGGCTCAATCTCAATTATTGAATTCAAAAAGAAAAACATCCAAATGAAGAGATATTATGTTCCTTAGGAAGAGACATTGTATTTCTTGGGAACAGATGCAATTTAGATCATCCAATTCAAGTTGGATGGATGAGATCTGATTGAACTAAGAGATTCTTTTATCCCTTCATTTGGTATAAATAAGATCTCTCACATTCTCATTTGATTCATTCCAATTCAAGCAAAGCAAGCATTGCATTTGGAGAATTTGAGAAGATTCTTCGGTTTAGAGGTTTTGCGATTTGCAGTGCTGCTAT
>JBBUKS010498085.1:0-14578 GCA_038050645.1 Hedychium gardnerianum
CGCATGGATCCGGTGGCAAAGGATCTAGGGCTTTCCGCTGCGCATTTGCGTGTTTAGCGCCCTAGAATTCCTTACACGTGGGCCTTGGAGTAGTAGTCCGCGGGGGTTGCAAACCAAGTAAAACCAATCGTGTACTGGTTTGTTGTTTTCTTTTCTATTTTTTCGCTGCGTACTTATTTTTCGAATGAATTTCAAAAAGAAAAGAAAGTTTTAAAATGCGTGATTCACCCCCCTCTCATGTGCACTCGATCCAACATATATAACCTCCAACCATAATTCTGAGATTTCCATAAAAAGCTATGACTGTATGTCAAGTTGCATGGACGTTGGTGCTGGTATTCCAAAACCAACACTACGTTGGTGCTGGTCTTTCTAAACCAGCAACAACGTGGCCTTGGTTCTGATCAAAAAGCCTGGTGTTGGTTTATAAAGATCAACATTATGTTGTTGTTGATCTTCTCAGACCAACACCACTATATACAAAAATATTCAAATCATTTGAAGCAATATTGAGAATGTCTAAAAATAGTAAATAAAAGCACATTTGGACTCCCGTGAATCATGTGAACCTATAAGACTTAGAATGGATCTAATCTGAGTTTCTTGGGTCCATCAATGAGAAACTCATTGATAGACTTAGGGGGCTTGGATTTATAAAATTTTAACATGTAATAGAAGAGGTGAGTGTCTAAAATATATATTGGTCTTCAACAATGATTTTTAGACTCTCATAAGAAGCTATGGTCGCGTGTCAAATGACACGGATCTTAGTGCTGGTCTTTCGAAACCAGGCCCACATTTGTGTTGGTCTTCCTAAACCAGCAACAACGTAACCTTGGGTTATGATAAGAAAGCCTAGTGTTGATTTTCGAAGATCAACACCATGTAATACATAACTTATCATAGGGATGTCATAACCAGACATGAATACCATAAATACTTTCATTGCACTACCCTCTTCCATTACATGTCAACTTTTTAAAAAATAAAATCTCCTAGGTCAATTAATGAGTTTTAGTCAAAATTAATTGATGCACTTAGAGAATTCCGATCGGACTCATTTGAAGTACTATAAATTTTTGAAATGCCCCGAAATATATATGTGCCCATAGATATCATCTCGAAGTCATTAACAACCGTGATTAGAAAGTTTTCAAAGTTTATAATTTTAAGATAATTAACACATATACATAATTTATCGTAGCATAATTTATCATAGAGATGTTAAAATAAGACATGGACAACATAAATACCTTCACTACGCTATCTTCTTCCATTACATGTCAACTTTTTAAAAATCCAAATATCTTAGATCAATAAATGAGTTTTGTTTAAAACTAATTGATAGACCTAGAGAGCTCCGATTGAACTAATTCTAATTTCTCTAGAATTTTTCAATATTATGAAATTCATAACTTCTTTACTATTTTTTTTAAAAAATTAATATCACAGCTTTAACACACCAAAAAATTGACATCATGGTGATATTGATTTTTAAAAATTAATACTACGATAATGTTAATTTTTAAAATTTAACATCATAATGGTTTAAACTGTTGGTGTAATTAACCAAAAGTATTGATTTTTTAAAATATCATAATATTTGTTAAAGAGAAAAAAAAAATTATCAGAAGAACAAAACACAAAAAATATACGTTTTTTAGATAATCTCAATAGTGGATGTGTCTTTTAAATATTCGATATGCCTTTTACAAAATTACCGAAAGTTTTTCGTGAATTATTTTGAATAGACCTGACTTAAAAATAACTTAACATGAATTAATCTTTTTAATAATTGTAATACCCTTTTATATTACCTTTATAAAATATATATAATTTATAAGATAATAATGCGAATTTCCATCCTAATTAAAAGCTAATACTAACATAGTGAAATCTCCTAAACATCTCTTTAAATATTTAGAAACTATTAAAATTGTTTTTCAAGGTAAAGTTAAAATATTTGCAGATATTAAAATTATCAAAATGCCATAAAAAATTTAACCCTAAATATTATCATTATTAATTTATTTAATGCAAAGATTATGTCATACACACTATTTCATCATTCCATGAAGATGAATTAACTGTGCTAATAATTAGGGGCTTAAACTGAGAGTAATTTAAGAACCTAAAAATGTCTTCACAAGCTCAACACTCCAAAAGACATTTTAATAGGGAAAGTAGACTTTGCAATGCTAATAACACCAATTAACAAATGATAGCAACAATAGAAGAAATACAATATTATCCAGCGACAGAACCATAAACAGATTACAAATGAAGGAACATCCTCTATTGGACTTTAAAAACAATAAAAAAAGTTTTAAAAAAAATTGAAATTTATGGCTCACATACTAGTTTATAGGCTGATTAAATTATCTTTAGGTACTTCATCTATCCTATGCTTTCATCAAATCTGTATTGTTGTCTTCAGTTTGTGATGCTGTGAACTTCTTCCATCTCACAAGAGACTTGAGAAATTCTTGTACCTGCGAGAGAGGGAAAGAAAAAGAATCGTTTGAGTCTCACAAGGAAAACTCAAGTAAAGCAATCGATTCAGAACCCACCTCGGATGGGTCTCTCAGGGAGTAGTAAGCATTAGTTTCCTTTGGCACATTCGAAACTAAGATGCCGAATCCATGGATTCTCTCTCTCAAGACCTGATGGTTATTAATTTTTTGTGATTTTCACTTCAGGGGTATTCATAATGCATTACTCAAGTTCATTTTTGTCAAAGGAATTACTTTCATACCTTGAATGCATCTTCATCGGTACGATCATCTCCAACATAAATTGGGAGCACATCGTTGCGTTGGCTAAGCTGCAGTGATTCGAGAAGAAACTCAACGGCCTTACCCTTGTTCCAGTCGATCACAGGACGGACCTCTAAAACCTGCACCATGAAGAAAGAAAAGTAATGATAATGATAGCCGGCAGAGTATATTGAGTTAAGAATTATGAAGTTATCTCCTTTTGGGGTTTACCTTCCGCCCATGGGTAACACGCAAACGTGGAAAACCCTTTAGCAAGCCAAATACACGAAGTCCAACTTCATCCCACATCTGAAATGCAAATCAACAAACTATCATGTTAGACAGTAAAATAGATGATTTATTTTTTTAAAAACCTTTAAATTAAATTAAAGCATTGTTTTGGTCTTCAATATTATTGTTTGAATTTATTCTCACCTTTTTATCGACATTGCGGTAATGTACAGAGACGCAAAACTTGTTATTCTCTACTTTGACACCTATGATATTGCTAGTGATCTCAATGAGGGATTTATACACCTGCGAGTATGAACAATCATTAAGGAATTTAGGACTACGTTGGATTAAGTGAAAGGCGTTAGAAAGAGTTAAAAAGAACATATGAAGGTCCTACCTCATTGATCATTGGTAGAAACTCCCTAGCAGGCTGGAAGAGATGTACTTCTTTACCCTGGAAACAGTCTTGTATTAGCAAAAGAAGAAAGCATAACGATGAAAGTAAAATATTCGGAACTTAATTCTTGAGTCACATATAGTGAATAGATTTATCTGATTAATCATAACAAGATGCGTTACTACTCAGCAGAACAAAAATCTAAGGTCTCCATACATATCTTGTTGGTTTATATGCAGCAAAGCAATCAAGAACTAGTAATCTAGACATGGCTTCAAATGTGGATCCATATCAGTTAACATAGTGAAAACTTATCATTTTGACAGATAAAGATATGATATCATTTCAGCAGGTGTTCTTTTGTTTTTTAAAGAAACATTAAGAGTGGTCAAAGTTTGTCACAGTCCAGGAAATATATTCAAGTGGATATTCTTCTGTACCTTACTATCAGTTGTCTTAATGCAGTCTGGATGGTCACTAACAGATTCAGATATTCTGATTGGACCCATTATATCCATCCCATGACTGCCAGCATAATACAGCTCCGATAATTTGACAAATTCATGTACCTGATAAGAATGCATTCTCATTCCATCAATCAACATTTCATATAATTATTCCTAAACACTTGCGCTAATGTATAATGATGACAAGGTGTACCTTGTCACGAGACCTTCCGCTAATAATTGCAGTGGGGAAATGATTAGCAGCTTCTCTTACGGCAGCACGCATCTAAAACATATTAAGAATCACAAATAAAATAAGAACCTTAATTCTTAATCAAACAACAAAAAGAAAATTAAAACTATTCTATTAAAATGCACAGATTCATGAAACTAATAAGCAAACTTACTGCACTTGACATAAATGCATGGTCAGGATTATCCACAATTGGCGAAAGTGTTCCATCATAGTCCAAAAACAATGCAACTGTCTTGCATTTAGCATAACTTGTGATTAGGTGAAAGGAGTTTAAAGCGGATGGATAATTTATCTGCAAGTACATAAAAAAAAAGAGACAGAGAAGGAAATTAGAAAAAATGTTTTCTTGAAACTAATTTAAATTCTGAGTTTTAATAGTTTCAGTGAACCCACCATCCAGGTTTGATAAGCAGCATCATTGTCATCTAATTGAGACTCAGAGATCATGTCCTTGTTCAACTTTTTGCGAGGTGAAGATACTATTATTGCATCCAACCAACCATTAGCACAGGCATTATCAAGTTTACAATTTAGTATTTTGGGAATTGTTAGATACAAACCAGAAGATGAGAATGGCAATGCTGCAGGAGAGCATGGTGTCATGTTAGAGGGCAAGCCCAATCTCGACTTGCTCAGAGATGCAGGATCAGTGAGGACAGGTGAATTATGGTTTGACTTCAAATCCATTGATTCGCTGACAAAGTGTTGCTCCACAAGTAGTATTATCAAACGTACTCTTGATTGATTAATCTTACTCTCTCTTACTTTTCCTAAACATCATCCAACCCTCTTATCAATGAAAAACCACCTCTTTAATGTGTTCTTGTCAGTTGATGAGTTCATGCAGTCCATCAAGGAGATGCCACCTGATGACTAAGGTGCTAGAGGTCAAAAAAAAAAAATAGAAAACCAGATTTACAGAAAAATTAATTTAGATAGTATATATACCTTCTCATTGCAACGCCCATAGAGCATTTACACGAGGAAACAAATCATTTGAACTCATATGCCCTTTACAAGAATCAAATCTTTATCACTTGAATTGCATGAACTGAACAGACCCAGAATAAGAAATGATTTAATTCAATATAATTTTAGGTTAAGTCCATTGCTTAGCTTTTAGAACATGAGGTAAAGTCAAAAAAACCAATTTAGTAAATAGTAAGACCAGCTACTTTAGGAATTGACATCATTACAATTGTTTTAGAAAAAGTTAAGTTGCAAAATGAAGGAAAGCACAAAAATTCATATAAATTCACCTTTTATACAGCTGCTACTCATGAAATTAAGAGGGTAAGAGTGCCAACGCAAATAAGTTAACTTTGTACATTCCGCAGAAGACTACTTTTGTATACAGGCAAATACATTAACTTCATACAATTTAGTAATGATCTTAATCTAGATGTGTTTTCAAATGCATACAATTGGAGGGTTGGTAAATGCTATATCAGAATGGAACTCGTATATTAAAATAGTAAGTAATTTGAGAGGGAGATGTCTTTCTAATATATAGACATAATAGCCTGTCACACTTATCCATATGAGATAAATAGATGTGTGGAGTATCTAACTTCAACAGGCCCTTTCACCCAATCAGCACTCAATGGTATAGTTCTAACTTTGATACCATGTTAAATTGAATGGAGTCAAATCCATCCAAACAATACATGGCGCTAGCTTTTTGAAAGGGGGCACCTTCTAATATATATAGACAAGACTAACCTTGTGGAGCATCCTAGCTTCAATTAATAGTGAATTCTCCAGCTTATAGGGAAAAAGGTTGATTTTCTGAGTTACACTAACGTGAAATATCACGTGAAGACTGTCTCAGCGTATAAGAATAATATCCATCCTTTTTCCAGGTCAGCTGACATGATCGAATAAAAACATATTGGGCCAGACGATTTCTACCAAAGTGTTTTTTTTTTGGTAAAGTTTGTAAACGTCAGAGCTTCTGATACACTGAAAAAAAAAAACTAAAAGAAAAGCACAAAAGAACTTGATAATTCACGAGCAATCTTAATGCTTAGGTGGCCTTTTAGGTGGTGCAAATGTAGAAGAAAGGCTGCAAAAAGGAGACTCTGCATTTACTCTCCTTTTTTTGTCAGCGATTTGTTCCACTACGAGGAGGCATCACGGCGAAAAGCTGAGAGGCTCCCCCTTTTCTTACAAAGCACAAACTGAGAAATATGTGCAGATTCACAGACGAGGTCGAAGAAAACGACAAAAGGCACACCAGCAACCTAACTGATGGGTCCACGGAGGGCGTCCATGTTCATCCGCAAGGCACCTTAGTTCATTAGCCGAGATATCATTTTCGCAACAGCTTGTTGCACTGATTTATCTTACTGTTCATAGTTAAGAATCTCCAAAACCCAAATCTAAAACACCAAGCTAAGAAAAAAAATATTGAAAATCTCGCCCAAAATAGACTACCTAAGAGAAAAAATCCCTTTTTTTTCTTGATTTCTCAATCCTCGACTTCGAGAAATGCTTAAACAATAAATCAAAGAAAGCTATAAATCATCATACAACAAGAAAAATGCAAAAAAAAAAAAATCATAAAAAAGTGCGACACTCCACATCTTCCATCAATAAAATAGGGGAAAATGAGATATCATTCTACTCACGTCGCTGCTGTAATGCCGCCGCCGCGGCAAAGCGTTCTCGTCTCGCAATCCAAGGCGAAACCCAAACCCTACCGAGAGACGAAAACACCAGGAGAAGGGATCGAGAAGAACGCCGCGGAGAACGGGGAATGCAAGGGGAGAGGGGAGAGAGAAGGCTTATATAGCTCGATGGAGGCGTCGTATTTATAGTGCCTCGGTCCGCTGAAATGGAGACGTCCTCGCCAAGGCATAATTAATGATTTAATTAATTCATTAAATGATTATTAATAGAAACTTACTGCCGAATTCAAAAATAGCACCCTTTTTAATATCCCGTAATAAATTAGTAATTAAGTATTAACGAAATCGAGCTCCTCCTCTTACGCGCACCGAAGAAAAAAGACCCATCTGCACCATCACTTTTCGGGTATCTTCTAAATTGATTTCCTGTTTTTCATCAAACAGGAAACAGCAAGTTTTGAGACTGGGCTTGGTGGTCTGTCGTGTATGGTTGGCTTGAGTGGCTGGGGCCGTGACACACTAAGCTGGAAGTAGAGCAGCTGATCCTTGGGTTGGAACGGGTGGTTCTGTGGCGTGGGTAAAAAAGCGGGTGGCGTATGTGGAACCGTTCTAATTGTGGATGTGTGCTTGAAGCGCCTTGTCTTGCGCTTCCTGCACGTGGCCACGAGCTTGGGTCGAGCCCAAGCGCGGGCTGGTTGCCGTTAGCCAACGCATTAATTCACTTATTAAATGAAAAACTTAAACAATTATATATATATATATATATATATATATAGGGTTTTGATAGTCTACCCATCTATCCTGTACAACCATATACACTTGTTGAGATGACATAATCCTGATTACTGATCATATCACATATTTTTTGATCAATGATGTACAGATGACCCCTTAAACAGATACTCATAGTTGTGCAGAATAAAGTGTGTAGGCTAACAGAATTTATATATATATATATATAAAAGACTTATTATGTACAATCATATGCATCTATTAAGGTGACATAATCTTAATCATGGATCATATCACATATTTTTTAATTAATAATATATAAGTAATCATTTTAGCAGGTATTTTTATATATAACTTAAAACAAATAAATAATAAAATAAGTTTAAATTAAAAGTCCGAGGTAAATTAATTTTAAATTCTTAATTTGTAAAACAGTTTGACCAAAAACTAAAACTCTAATAAAGTCAAAGTGCTTTCTCTTAATTGAATTAGTCCGAAAGGGGGGCATTAAATTCCAAGTTTCTGGATGAGCATGACTATCTAGAAATCAAGACTCAGTATTGAAAAACTATTGTGTAATTTGAAGAGCAAGTGACTTGTTGGAATTTAAGGATTCATGTGGAAAAATAATCAAATCAAGAATTAGTCAAACACATTGGTTTGAAATTTCCTTCGAAGTCAAAAACATTTTAAGTTCCTTAATATTGAATATTAAGAAATGTTTTCAGTGTTTAAGTTTTTTTTAAATGAAAAACTAAATTACTAGATAGATACTTCTTATCTTATATTAATTTCTATTGAGAATCAATAGATGTAATTTTAATTTTTTCCTTTCATATTTTATTTATTTTTGTATGTTCATTGTCTATATAATTCTTATTTTGTACTTAAATCATAATTCAACATTCAACATCATATAATATAATAAATTTAATCATCATTAATGGAACTCTTTTTAAATTTTAAAAATATTTTATGATCACATAAAATATTTAATGCTTTTTTAAAATTAATTTTGTATTTTAAATTAGGGTCGTAAACAAGTCAAGCCAAGTCAAGTTTTTGGATGTTCAAACTTGTTTGATAAAGTAACCGAATCAAGCCGAGCCAAGTTTAAAATGAACCAAAATTTTGAAATGATTGTTCAAGATTGACATGGTTTATTTTTTATGAGCTTGAGCTTATTTGAAGCTTGGCTTGAACTTGGTTCGTTTAGATATTATCGAGCCCTCACTTCAAGCTTGGCTTGAGTTTGGTTCGTCTAGATGTTATCGAGCTCTCAATTCAAGCTTATTTGATTGTTTGAAATTTTTTACTTGTTTGATTTGTTATTGAATTTGATAATTCAAATTTATTTGTTTTTTTTAGCATGTTAATAAGAATTTTATTAATGAATATGATTGTTCACGAACATTTTTCACGAATATTGTTTACGAACGTTGTTCACGGACATTAACGAGCTGAACACATATGTGTTCAAGCTTGTTTATTTAGGAGTTGTTCAAGCTTGTTTGTTTAATTGATCTTGTGTCTATTAAACAAATATAAACAAGCTCTTATCAAGTCGAACACCAAACTTGTTCACGAACATTTTATTCATTTACGGCCCTATTTTAAATAAGATATCTATCATCTCTATTGATGAAAATAAATAAAAAGAATTTTAATTTGATTGAAAATGTTTTTTTTAAGCCAAGTTGAAATATTTATTATGGGCCGAAGAAGGAATAATAGTTGAAATGGGTCAAATTTGGGCTTCTGCTCTTTTGGGTCCTCCTGCCTTCCTCGATGCTCGTCTCCGCTCGCCCCACCCGCCGCCGTCGCCGCCGCCGCCTGTGCCATCCCCGCAGCCGCCACATGCTCGTCTCGAAGACGCCTCGACCACATACGCGCGTGCTCCTCCTCCATATTCTCTGCGTCGGACGAAGAAGGCGTAACTATTCTCGCTTCTCCGGCACCGTCGCAGCCTACCCTTCCTTTGCCTCCGACTCCGACTCGCCTGCTACGGACGAGCTCCCTTCTGCATCAGTATCTGTATCCGCTTCCCATGCAACCCACTGTCTCTCTCTGCTTCATCGCCTCCTTCTCCGGGGCATGCTCTCCGCTGCCCGCTCCGTCCTCGACCGTGCCGTCGCCGGTTTGCCCATCCCAGACGCAGAGTCCTCAGTTCAACTCGCTGCCTCCTTCGGAATCTCCCCCGAGTACGGCCGAATCCTCCGATCCTTGGTTTCCTCTGGCCAGTTCCTGAAGGCCAAGGCACTTTTCACTCACTCCACTGGCGGCGAACTACCCGAAGATCCCTCCGTGCTCGATGCTATGATAAAATGCTTTTGCAAGCTAGGAAAGCTAGTGAATTCCAAGCTTCTGTTGGACCACATGATAAAAATTCGATCTTTGCCGTCGAAGAGGACGTACATCGCGTTGCTGCGATTGCTCTGCGCAGAAGAAAAGTTCCTGGAGGCTCTGGATCTCTTCGTACTTATGGATGGTGCTTGTGTTTTCCCAGACCTATCAGGTTATACGGCATTGATCTACGGTTTGTGCTCAAAGGGGTATTTTGCTCAGGCACGTCTGCTGTTTGATAAAATGGTCAGCGGAAACTTGAGACCTTCTGCCCACATGTGCAAGACCTTGTTTTACGGACTTTGCAAGGGAGGTAATATTGTTGAGGCCGAACATGTTTGCAGAGTGATGGAGTCCCATGGTCTCCATTTGGACCGTGTGATGTGTTCCACCCTTGTTTCTGCATACTGCAAGGAGGGAAGGCTGGAGCCGGCGCTGGTCATTTTTGAGACAATGAAGGAGCATGTCTTCTCGGAGCCTGATGTATATTCCTACAATACCCTGATACATGGCTTGTTGAGGCTTGGCTATGATGATTCTGCATGGAAGCTCTACGATGAAATGACAGCGACCGGGCTGAAACCTAATGCAGTTACTTATAGTATACTGATCAGTTGGTACTGCAAGAACCAGAAAGTGGTTTGTGCTCTGAGGCTTCTTGAAACAGTGCTTGGGTATGGTTTAACTCCTAATATCCAATGCTACACGGCCTTGATAACAGCTCTTTGCAAGTCAAACAGATTGGTAGATGCTGAGCATTGGTTCGATAGAATGTTGGAGAGTGGTCTCATACCAGATCATTTAATGCTTGTTTTACTATCTCAAAGTTTTCCCAAAAGTCACGGATTTGCAATCATTAGCAAGACTTTGCAGGCTATGGCTAAGACAGATAGTAGTGGAAAATTTAGAAATTCATCCATATTATTTGGTTCTAGCTTAGATGAGAAATCACTTAAAGAACTAGAACTTATATTTGATGAGATTGTGAAACTTAATGTGTTTCCCATTGATGTAGCTTTTAACATAGTGATAAGCACTATGAGCAGAGAGGGAAGGTTTGATGCTGCTTATTGTTTGTTGGACAAAATGGTTAGTTATGGTTGTGAACCTTCAATTTTCACGTACAATTTTCTTCTAAAATGCCTATGTAGAGAGAACCAGATGGAGAATGTTAGACTGCTCCTAGCATTAATGAAGAGTAAGGGAGCGGTTTGGAATTTGCGTACATACTCTGTTCTGATAAATGCATATGGGAAGCTTGGGGACATACACTCAGCTTGTGATTTTTTTAATCAGATGATTGACCAAGGTATCGAGCCTGATGTTATTATCTATGATCCAATAATTAAGTGTCTATGCAGAATGCGAAGATTCAGGGAGGCCGAGCTTATATTTGGTAGAATGATTGAAACTGGGGTAACACCTGATGAAGTAGCCTATGTTAATCTTATAAATGGTTACTCAAAGGTTGGAAAGATTAATGACGCTTGCTATTTTTTTGATGAGATGTTGCAATGTGGTTTTTGTCCGGGCTCACATGCCTATGGTGCCCTTATAAATGGACTAACAAAGAAAAATATGAACATAACAGCCAGCAAATATCTGGACAAGATGCTGGAGGATGGATTTGTGCCAGATAGGGTTCTCTACACAATGCTAATTAATCAGTTCTTTAAGAAAGGTCAGGACAACTTTGCCTTATATCTAGTTGACTTGATGGTGGGAAACCAGATTGAACCTGATCTAGTGACTTATGGCTCATTAACAAATGGGATTTGCAGAAACATCCTACGTCGACGAAGAATACAGCCATATTTAGCTCATAAATTAAAAGAAGGTTGGCATATGCTTTTTAGATTGCTAGCTCAGAAAAATGATTTCCTAAGGAAAACAAAACGCTGTGATTGTTACCAATCAGCAGAAAAGAAGGTTGACTATGCATTAGATATAATGCGAGGTCTTGTGGACAATGAGATGATGCCAGATCTTCATTTTTATAATGGTATACTCAATGGACTATGTAGAGCTAAAATGATACCAGATGCTTATGATTTGGTTTCATCGATGCAGAAATGTGGCATTATTCCTAACCACATAACTTATACAATTCTAATGAATGGCCACTTCAGATCAGGTGAAACTGATTATGCTATTCTGCTATTTAACAAGATGAGTCAAGAAGCACATGTTCTAGATGAATTTGTTTACAATACATTGATTAGGGGACTTTCTGAGGCTGGGAGAATCAGTGAAGCACTTTCTGTTGTAAAAATGATGCAAAAAAGAGGCCTTTTTCCAAACAAGAAAGCCTATAGAAGACTAGCTGAATCTCTATCTCTTACTTCCACTAAACTTGCTGTCAAACTGCTAGAGGAGATGCTTTCTCGTGGCTATTTTCCACGTCGTAGCAATTACAATAAGTTGCTGTGGACTCTCTCTGAAAATAACTTGTTCGAGGCTCATAGAGTTTTTGATATGATGTTGGAAAAAGGGAAAATGCCAGATCGAGAAACAAAGAGACATTTGGTTGAAAAATGTTGTCAGAGTGGGCAATTTGACATGGCTTTTGAGATTGAGGAAAACATGGTCATCTACGAATATTGAAATCCATTCAGAGCATGGCTTGCTAAGCTTCAGAGGTTCTTCGATGATGCTTGAAAAATTTAAATCAGTTGCTTGTTTTGTGCCTTCTAGTAACCTTTTGAGAGGTAACTTTTATTTCCATAATGCATGGTTCTCTACTTGATACATTCATACCAAAAAGTGTTGGCTATGTTACATGTAGGAACTCTCTCAAAGTTTTGGATGCTTGAATCCTTTATAAGAAAAAACATATTACTTAAATCAATAGTTTATAGTTGACGCGCTGAAGACAAATGAGTAGTTTCAAAGTCATTAAGGTTACTCTTACTCAATATTTTGCATAAATGAGTATATTAGTTCATGTGACAAGCATATAAATCAATATTAGTTGATTTTCTTTTCCAAGTCATTACTACGAGTTGAGGGGTTGTAGGTCTTTGGCGAAGTGTAATTCAGAACTTAGTAGGAAAAGTGTGTACATATACATCCAATTCTGTTGCTATGTACTAAGGCCTCTGTAATGAGTAGGAGAGAAATTTAGATTAAACACACCCATTTTATGACTCATTTATTTACTGAGCAAAAATTACATACAAGCTGTTTTCTTTCAACTGGTAACTTCTCATTCTTTTACTATAATTAAGTTTGCCAAGCTAATTTTACCATGTAAAAGACATACAACCTTAGTATAAATAGCATGTCTTTAGAAAATAAAACGTTTGTTGATAATCATGGAAGAAATTGAGGGTTTGCATAATTGATAAAATTAATTTTTTGTTCATTTATTGACTTTCATATGAATTGTTCTCTTAAGGATACAACTCCTTTATTTCCTGGTTCTTGGTTGCATCCACCAATACCTATTTTTTCCTTTTCAGGTATAACCATTGCTGATAATTACCATGCAAATGCTAGTGATAATTAGCTTGCATACTATCCGGGCCAGTGAACGAAGAATCCTGAATCACTCTTTCACAGTGAAGAACTCAAGATTTTTCTTGTTCGAAGGATTGTTGCAACTAAGCAAATTTGGACAGTGAAGAAGCATGCAGTGGTGTACTTAAATGAATTGACCAGTAAATTAATGAAACCATAGGTTTTGAAAGAGGATTGCATTGCATAGATGAGTGACCGCTAGGCTGCTCGGGAGGGAAGGAGATCTCAAACAAAATTCTTCATAAATTTCTCTTCTTTAATACTGCAAAGTGCTGAATTTGTCCTCTCACAGTGAGGTATTATCTTTTATCATCCTTTTAACTTGTTGCTTTAAATCCTTTAATTTTGTGTATGATTACTTGTTTGATGAATTGTGCATGTTGAGTTTAGTTATCACTTGTTTACTTGTGATTTAGAAGTTGTTTTAGTTGATTAATATACTTTTGTTACACATATATATGTCAGCCACTCGTATATCACTGCATATATCATATGCGCTGAGCATATGGTCAACTGCCTATCATCTTTAACTATCTGGCAAAGTCCAGGCACTTCAACAATTTATAGCTAAACTTAGCATAACGATAACCAACCAATAAGTCAATGCCTTTAATTTATTAGGTTATCACTTGGTCTAATTCTATTTGGTGATTTCTCTTCTGCATAAAGGGCGAGGAAAACTAGTGGATTCTTGTGTCGATATTACTCATCCTCTAACTGATTCAACAGTAATGCAATGCTCACTGAAAGTAAATTAAAACTCACTATTGAAGTGCAATATTTCATTGATATTCGACTTCATACTGGAGCATTGCTTTCTCACAACTCCATGGTATAATTGTTGTAGAACTGTTCTATACAAACATTCTTAGCAGTAATATGAAATATATCAATTTATATATATAAATTCAATACAGTACAAGATATTGCTCCTTTTCATGATATCTCAGTGACAACTTTTCTTCTCGCAATTTAGCCTCTCAGATTTCATCTCGTTAAACATTAACAGTATCAGCCTCTCACATTGCCTGCATTAATATCAAACTTCTTTTTCTTTTTCTTTTTTTTTCACATGAATAATTGTTTTAGATTGCTTCAACACAGGTTAACAAAAGTTTTTTCTAGTTAACATCTTACTATTTGACATCACAAAGGCTTTTTTGTTGGCAGGAGTTCCACAAGAAGAGCAGAACACTCATGGTTGCACTTGGCATGAATATTTGTACAACTCCGATGTCATCGGCATCAATTTGTATTTGTCCTAA
>JBBUKS010498104.1:0-14575 GCA_038050645.1 Hedychium gardnerianum
GATAAGAATTATTAACCTAAAGTTCATTTAATTAACCCTAAGTTAATTATTAAAAACCCTAAGTATTAGCTATTAAATCCTATGTATCCAGACCAAGCCACACACGCTCGTCTTCTCACTCGATTATCACCGTAGCCACTCACGATTCCTCTCCTCACCGCCGGCCAAGCCTTCTCCCCTGAAGCCAGCGATTCCCGATCTTCTGCCCTTCACTCAAGCCTCATCGCCAATCTCCCTTGTCTCCTGCCTCGAAACCTCATCGACGACAGTAAATCACAGTCGATAGACCGTTCCTTGTCGATGGTCAGATTAGGGCCGCCGCCACCGGAAAGCTAGATCGACCACTGATGCGAGGTTGAAGCTTCACCCATGGCCATCTCCCCCGTACTAGAGGGCTTAGTTGTTCGATTGGTGCTCAAGCGCCAACTCCTCCTCCAACCCGAACTCCGGCCACCTCTTCTTGATCGAATTAGGTCTTGTGGTTGTCTAAAGCAGAAGGTAAGGATTTAGGGATTTAAGATGGAATTAATGGTTAATGGCAGCTTAGGGGATTGTTTTCCGTTGAGTTGCAGGTTGGATCTACTGTGCCGGCAGGAAATTTCGGTCTCTTCCAATCAGATCCAGCAACCACCAGCAATAGGTAAGGATTGAATGTGGGTTATATGAATGGATGTAGTGTTGGAATTAGGGCTGATTGTGTTTAACATTGGATTAACAGGACCTTTACTGTTCCGGCCAACTTGTTTACTATTCCGGCAGGAAATTCCAGCCTTTCCGATCAACTTCGGTTAATATCAACGAAAGGTAAGAGTATATGTTTGAATTAATGGAAATAGTATGTAGCTTGGTTATTTGGGGTTAATTGTAGTGTATTAGCTTTCACCTAGTTAGATGACATGTGATTTGGTTGTAATTGTATCATGCACATTAGGTGTTTGAGGAAATGTTTAATTATAGTTTGTTAATAAATTTCTGGATATTAGGATTGTTTCCCATGCTCAAATCATGAGGATAAGTTGTGTATAGGAAATAGCTTATGTGGAGGTTTGGATTATGTTGGATTTGATACGTGCTACCTATTGTAATTAAGTTAACTCTAAAATTAGGTTAACTCTTGTCAATGGTTTAGGTAGTAGATGAAATTATTATAGATTGCGAAATACCAATTAGGTTGATGAGGTTATTTAGAATGGAAATATAAGACATGATATGTTATTTCCGATACATGCATGTCGTGGCTCCTTTATTTTAGAATTATAACGGTTTTAGAATGGATGAATAGTTTAGGTAACCACTACCTAAGTGGCCGAGTTTGCAAGAATATGACTGACGACTCTCTCGACCACAAGGGAGACAATGATAGTCAGCATGTAATGGTATGCAGTGCACAATCAAATGAGCATCAAACACATATGAAAATATCACACAATGAAGTAAATACCATAATAAGTATAACAAACCTCACATAGGGTGGACACCTACGAAACACACGATACACATGCGTAACGACCTACGATGCATATTATACACGCATGCATCAAACTACGATACACATCAGACACGTGTGTACCACTACCAATTATGGATAATCAAAAGTACGAAACTGCACGGATAATAAATAGAATATCATAAAGAGCAAGCATCTAAGTATCAAACATCAGGAAATAACATGAATAAAGTCAAGGTAATTCAAACTACCTATCAGGACTATTTCTCATGCACTAAGGTCAAAATACTAAAAGAGACAAGGATAGAAGTACCCGCCTTTATCTGTAGAACGTCATAACCGTCTTCATGGTAGGTCGTGCTGAATATCCCCGAGTTGAAACACTTGTCTTGGGTCAAACCCCTACAAGACAAAATATAATCAACACCAAGATCTACTATAACTCAAGCTATTAACACTAATCCTAAACTGATTAGGAATCCTTAATTGGATAAACCTAATCATCCCACACTCCCTAGATCCACATATCGATACCAAAAAGTGCGGAAACGCTTCTTTTCGAACAACTAAGATAATGTACAAAGAGTAATACAGGACTTAATTGCTAAAAAAGGAAATTGCTTAGAACTTAGAAGCTTACAGAGAGACTTCTCAGAGTAGAACTTCTATCCAGATGGGATGTGTGTTCTGCAATGAGCTAAGGTAAGGATTTTATAGAGCAAGTAAAGAATAATGCATGTGAACTGGGTGCTCATTGGGCCCCATCATCATTCACGGGTGCACGATCCTTTCTTATCTCCATGTCCTTTACAGCCATGCCTACATACTTTACAGCTAAGTCTAGACCAATTCTTTACAAGTGGACGGCTCCCCGAGGCTCAGTCCATTGTAGAAGGGTCTTTTATTAAAGTAAAGAGATTTTGTGATCTCTTTATTTGGATTTGTCGGAGGTGATGGCCCACCATTTGCTTCTGCCTTAAGGTGGTGTGTCCCTTATGCGCTGGATGATGCTTTGAATCTGAATAAAGGACTGCAATAATTCATTGCGAGTGGCTGTCACTTCAGGAAGGACGTCTGCGTAATAGAGGTGGAGTCCCCTGTTGAGGCGTCCCCTCTGAGAGAAATCTTGTTCCTTTGCGTCCAGGATAAGCTTGAGCTCCCAGATATGGTCGAGAGCTGTCTGTCCCACGGTCCATTCAATGTCCTGGAGATGTGATCTGAGCTCCTTCTCTTGGGTAGTGCAGGCCCATGGGCCGGTTCCTCCGCTGAGCGATTGATATTGATCCAGGAATTGATAGCTCCTATTAGGGACCGAGCTGCTAGTGGGCTGGGTTTCTCCTTCAGCTCCTCTATGACGTTTGCTACTTGAGCTATAATCGGCTGATCTCTTGCTTCCAGAGTACATGGTCCTGTAATAAAGCATACAAGCCGAGACAAAGCATCAGCTAAGATGTTTTCATTACCTTCTATGTGCTGGAAATGTACTGGAATTCCTAAGCCGGTAATGAAGTCAGTGAAAGCAATCCATCTAACTCGAGATGGTTTATTTTGAGCTGATTTGTTGAAGAAGCTAATTATAGCTTGACAGTCCGTTCTAATCAGCAGCTCCTCTTTATCTAAATAATAGATCTTGAATGAATTCAAGCTATTCATAACAGCATGTATCTCCGCATCTATAGTTGATTTCGGTGGTGAGAATTTCCCACTTGCGTAGGCACTAATCCTTTCAGATGCTTTGGAGTCATACTTCTGTTGCTTCCATTTGAGAATACCCCCCCATCCATCCATACAGCCATCGGATTCAATAATCACAAAACAGTTAGCGGGGGGAACCGTTAATTCCGGAAGTTCCTTGATTACTGATTTTACCTTTTTCACCAAAGCCCAGTCCTGGCTATTCATGCGCTTTTCCCCATTAGGAGACGTTTTGGAATATAAAGGCCCAAGAATTTTTCCCAGATTAGGGATATATGAGCGGGCATAATTAAGAATTCCCAGCCAAGACCTTAATCCTTTAGTAGTCTGTAATTCATGATCATGAAAATCTGCTATCTTTGAAATAATGTGTGGTTGGAGTCTGATTTTTGAGTTACCAATAGAAGCACCAAGAAACTCAATGGCTGAACTACCAATCTTCATTTTGGTGGGGCTCAATATCAGTCCATTCTTCTGGCAGATTTTTAATAATGTCTTCAGATGCTCCCTATGTTCTTCTTCTGTTTCAGAGAATACCAGAATATCATCTATATATACAGCTATGAAATTTTCTGTACCTTTAAAACAGTTATCCATTTTACGTTGGAATACTGCAGGGGCATTTTTCAGTCCAAATGGCATTACCAGCCATTCAAAGAGTCCATCGGGTACCCAGAAAGCGGTCCACTGGACTGAGTCTGGATCCATCGCCACTTGGTGAAATCCACTCTTTAGGTCGAATTTTGAGTAGATCTTACTTCTTCCTACCCGATGTATTATTGTATTGATGCCAGGGAGGCTGTACTGGTCTTTGTGAGTATTATCATTCAATCTCTTGTAGTTGAAGACCATACGCTCCTTCCCTTTGCTTTCTTTTCCGGTTTTTGGATCAACAGTTGTACCGGAATAAACAATAATGGCCGTTGTTCTGTGCTTGCTATTACTGGGCCTTATGACCTTTAGATCCAGTAGAGCTTTTATATGCTTGCGGAAAGAATCCTGCATCTGTGGCGTAACATGTTTTAATGGCCTATCTTCAATTATCATATCTGGATTCTTTATTTCTAATCTGCATGTCACTTGGTTAGCTTGCCAATACTTCATAGGATTATCACCAATATACCCGGTATTTGTAAGCTCTTTAAGTAAGTCTTGCAGATACTGACCTGGCTGCCAAATGCACACTTGCTCTTGAATATGATTATATTCTTCTTCATCTAGTTCCAGTTCTTGAATTACTGGAGCAGTGGGAACAACCTGCTGAGTGTGTATGGTGGTAACATTTTTGTAGAAAGTTACCTCATTGTTTTCAATTCGAACGCCTCCACTCATAGCTCGGATGAAGTTGCAGCCAAGAATCATAGTGATATTCCCTCCTAAGGTGAGTGGGAATGCATAAGTGTAGGGGATTCTGAATTGATGATCCTCAATCTTCATACTCCCATATTTGAGCTTCATATTCGCAGTGGTTTTTGAGTTGATGCCACTAAAATTTACCACAAAGGTGTTGTCCTCAATAGCTGAAGCGGGAATAGTTGTTTGATCAATGCAGCACGTTGTTGCGCCAGTATCAAGTATGGCATTGACTTTGAAGCTGCTTGTTCCTGGGATGAACAATTCTACTATTAGGTTATAAAGACCATTAGTCTTTACCTTTGGTTGTTTTGCTTCTTCAATGGAGAAAACTTTTTCTTTGCCATAATCAATTAAGACGTTTACTTCTGGATTTTCTTCAAATTCCTCTGGTTCCTCTAGATCAGGCATCAGTTTTATCTTGAGGTCATGAATTTCCAGCTCAAGTAAATCTACCTTCATACGAAGTTCTTCATTTTCCGTGTCCACCTCTAATTTTTCAGCAGTGTGGATCCTGATCATTTCTTCTTCCTTTAATGAGAACTCTCTTTTGAGGGCTTCTATCTGAAGGTTTGCGGCTAATTGTATCCCTTCCACTTCTGCCTTTAACCTTTCGATTTCAGCCTTTGTCCAGGTAATATAATTTTGTTGCTCCTGGATTAAACTAGAGGGAGAAAAAGGAATAGGGGTTGACCTTTCTATAGGGATGCTCATGTCGAAGTAATTCCTTGTACACATTCCGCAGGATGTGATTTTGCAGAGGCCACAATGCATCCGGTGTTTCTTCATCGTCTCCCTTTTACAACAAGTGCACCTACTGTATGGTGCTGGTATCTCGCCGTTGATTTCCCATATATGAATACAGTCATGCTGAGATTTAGGAATTCTAACCATCGGCTGCCATCCTTCAGATTTCCCAATCATGTAGGTGTTTGTCTGTTCAATGAATACAAACAGGAATTCATTATTTAGGATAGAATTCACCTGGTGATCTTCTCCTTCAGAAATGCTGAATATTGCATCGGATGGCTCATCCCCTTCTTGGACTGAGAGAATTTCATAATCTTCTGGGATTTCCAGGCCTTCAAACAGGGCTACTCTTTTTGTATTTTTGTATTCCCTAGGACAATCTCTTGCGAAATGTCCCTCTTCACCACACAGAAAGCACTTGCATTTCTTATTTCTGAGTAGGTGCTTCTTCTTTTCTACTCTTGCGTGGGTTTGATGTGGCTTGCCCTTGTATGTTGTTGATCTTCTGAGGCCATACTTCTTTCTTGAATCTTTATAATAGCCTGGAATTGGCATTTGACTGCAGAAGGATATGTCTTTCAGAGATCTGCTGAAGGCGGCCTTTTTGCATTCCTCCTCCAGGTATTTATATGTGAATAAAACCCTAGGATGCACTCCCATGGTGTTTCCCTGGTATTTGTCTTCAAAAGCGGCCTTAATCCTTCTTCCTAATTCACCAGGAAGTTTTAGCCAGAACTTCTCTGATAAATCAGGTCCAGAGAATAGCCTTCCAGTCTTTGCTGCAAGCTGCATATAATCTGTTAGGAAAGGTATAATATCCTTTACCTGGGGACAGGTTAATCTCTCCAAGTCCCTATATGCTCTGTCCTGCATATCTGTTGACCCTTGAAACGGGTCCTCCATCAGAAATACCCGTCTTATCTGGGAGATTATATTTTGCGTACCATTTCGGCCGTCACTTGCATTGATAAGCTCCTGGTACTCACTTGGATAGGCCATACGCCACTGAATCCAAGTTAGTCTTTCAGTCTCCCCTAGCAGGTTTTCAATATAGTCTGCTTTGTCCTGTGTGTCTGTAAAATTCTGAAGAGCCACAATGTTCTTTGTAATAGCTTCCCATCGTAGGAAAACATCTTCTACCCTATGCAGTTGGGAGGGTAGAGTTAGGATAGCACCTGTCTGTTGTTGTGCAGCTGGTAAATTCCACCATTCGGAATTATCTTGCCTCTTGAACCCTTTTCTTGATTCAGGAATTGGTGCCGTCATACTAACAGGTTCTTCCTTAGCTCGATTAGGGGGATATCCAACAGGATTCATCGTTGTGTCAGCAGGAGGTCTATAATTAGAGACTGCCTCTTGAGAGTAGATCTGCTCCTGTAATTGTTGGAGTTTAGGGTAGTCAGTTACCCATGATGATGAAGCCGCGGATGCTGGCGCCGCCGCTTCAGGTGTGATGGTAGCTATGGTAGCTAGTATTCCCCCACCACCTTCTGCGAAAGGATTGATAAATTCTTCTTCAGGTGTAAGAGGACGTGGTATATCAGATAGTGCGAGGTACTGTAAATATGACAGGTAATCATCCTCTTCTTCTTCTGTTTCTGTAATAACACAGAGAAAGTTAGTGGAAGATGATGCAGAGGATGAGGGTTGCCGTTGACCAAGTTGATCAAGTTGTTCCTGTAGTTGCTTTCTGTATTCACGAGAGTCCCTCAGCTGCCTTGTGGTTATGGCCAGGCTTCTTTGCATAGAGGGCCGCATATCTTCTACAAGGTCTTGATAGGCTAATTCTTCATAGAACTTGTGTTGGTCAACCTGATATTGGCGAGCTTGTGCTTGTAATGCCAATATTTGTTCCTCCGTGAGGGGTTTTCGTATAGGTTCAGGCATTGCTTCACAGCCAAGTCCTGATGCTTGTTCTTCATGTAATCGGATTGTTCTTTGTTGAGAGACATGAAGAAAGGCTTGTGTTTGTAAAGCTTCAGTTGGTGCCTCTTTAGTCATTCTTTCTTCGGTTGTTGGTTGTTGTATAGCCTTCAATTTGTTCGGTGGCGTATACAATCGACTTGGTTTGACATAGAAGTCGTATTCAGCACTGCATTCTTCGTCACTGCAACAATAATAACACCCATCGCATTCGGGATTAGCTTTATATTTATAACATACCGAAATTGTTGTTGAGCCAAAGCCTTTTGATCCTCTGTTGGTATTGGGAAGGGTTTCTACTTCCCTTACAACAGGTCTTGCTATTCTTTCGAGAATAAGTTGAGCAATCTTTGCTTGAGGCTCCAGAAAGATGTCTTCATCGGTAGTGTTATATGCCATAATTTTTACTTCTCCTCTATAATCAGCATCAATAACGCCTCCCATAATAATAATTCCTTGGAGCGCGGCGCTGGACCTAGGAGCAAGTCTGGCATAAGTGTCTCTGGGAGTCTTGATGCAAATCCCAGTGCTAAGAAAAGCTCTTCCTCTTGCAGGAATGTCTTGGGGTCTGTCTATAGCAATATCATATCCCGCAGCTCCTTCTGTTTTTCTTTCGGGTAGAACTGCAAGATTAGATAGCCTTCGGACCAAAAGTTCTTCTTCAGGAACTTCTTCAATTGTTAGGACAGCTATGAGTTCTTCCTCATCTGATTGGATTTCTTCATCTTTGCTATTATACTTTGGTTTTGAAGATGAAGCTGCAACTTGGTAGTCTTGAAATTGAATGGCCACACTGCCATCAAGGAGGTTTCTTGTATTTACCTCTGTTGGCTGAACCGGAATGTTGATGGTTGACTGTCGGATAACCCAGTTCTGTCCGACAATATCTCGGGTGTTGTAGCTTCGGCCAGGTAGTGCTCTGACTCCGTGGCTGGCTAAATAGTCCACCACATTCTGTATTTCATAGGCAAAGCCTATGTTAGGGGTATTGGATAGGCGTCCAACCATTCCTCTGGTGACTAGTAAATTTGCCTCTCCATTTCTCCAATTCTCATAGCCTCGTGTTAACACCGATACCTGAATGTTTCTGTAAAAATCAGAGACAGTTAGCATGGTATCTGGTATTACATAAACAAGTTGACTTCCTGAAGTCAGATCTATCTCCATTGTTGCAAAGATGGCTTGGTCGCCTTGCCATCTATTATCTCTAAATACTACCAGGGCTATTGTCCCTTCTTCTTGTCTGTGCAAGATTTGGATTCGTACTTGTATAACTCCCATGTGAATAAAGCGCATACCGCTTCTTTGGAGTTGCTGGTAACTTTCTGGTTGAATGAGGGCACGATCTACTTGATTGGATGTTACAAGTAGAGCTTCTTCTGATCGATGCATATACACTCTGTGATGCGCATCATCTCTCCTTGCATGGTATAATACCTCCGCTGGTACTATAGACGCCCTTTCTCGCATTGAGAGTTGAAGCTGTGCTTGGGGGTCTAGTTGCTGCTCCAGGGAAGTGTTGTAGTTTCTTCCCATAATACTCCTGGTGACCCTTCGTATTGCCCTTTGTGCGTTGTACCGACGTCTTTGATTCTGCCGGTATTCTCGTACTTGATCCTCAAAAACAGGTGCTTCCTCCGGTCTTCTGGTAATGGTTGTGACTGGAGGGTTGCTGCCTCTTGTTGCCATCATTTCTTGGCTTTTGCCTGTTCTTCCTTCAAAATATCGAATGGATCAGTAAATACCCTTAGTTTACCTTTTGATTCTTTGGGTTTTTCTTGAATCGATAAAGTTTTGACTCTATCAGTCAGGCTCTGGATAATATTTTCAGGGAGGGCAACTGCTTCCTTAGCTGTTATCTGAGCCTCTATCTTTTTAACCCTTTCTTCTAAACTTTCAAGTTTCTCAAGGATTGTGACAAGGAGCTGTATCTGAGTATTGGCTTGTTTAATAATAGTTGTCACGTTACTAGAAGTCCCCTTTTGTTCTGCTGGTTTGCAAAAGCCTATGGCAGGGGATTCAATGTTCTCAGTGGCTTGTAATGCTTCCTTGTAAGAGTTTGTAGCTTGGGTATTTATATAGCTACTACTCATGAAATAAGGAAGGTTTCGACCTTATTAAGAAGGACCTCTATCTTTTCAATTTTCTTTTTCAGGTCCTTATTTGATTGGAGGGTCTGTTGTTCTATAAGCCTTGGCTGAACAATTATCTCCCTAAGTTGTTTCTCAGTCAGTGGTTTGCTTTCCACTACTTCTTTTGTGAGAGTTTCTAAGGCTAACCTTAGCTTGTGATTCTCACTTTGAACTTCCCGTAGTTGTTCTTGAATCTGCTTAAAGTTTTTAAGATGAACTCTACAGGATAAACACAGTCGGTCGTAGATTACCGAAATATTGTGAGCTAGTTCTCTTTTGGTTGGCTGGTTGCTAGTCTGGGCTAAATCAAGGTACTCTAGGTTCGAAGTATGCGATTTAGTATACCATTCCTGTATCTTTTCTTCCCACTGTTTAGACATAAACACTATTTTAGTTTCTTCTTTACCAAAAATTACCTTCCTTAAGGCTACTTACGTCTTAGGAGGTTCTTAAAGGCTTTCTTACTCACACCAGTGTGCCCTTGGACTTACTTAACGGCACCCTTGCCTTTGCTGCCAAGTTAGGACTGGTTCTTTTGTAATCCACCCGCAGTTCCTCGGTCGACTTATTATAGCCTTTTAGTTAATAAATTTCGGAGCAGAATAAACTAATCAGATGCTATATCAGTTCATGATTTCGCTATAACTGATCAACAGTTGCAATTCGCTAGTCATGACCTAAGGCTTTGCTATAACTGATCAACAGTTGCAATTCGCTAATCCAAAGGTTTTAAAGAAAGACATCTTTTATAGCTTTGGAAAGAAAAAGATATAAGCTAGTGTAAAAAGCTCAACTTCTCCCCTTAGTACCCTGAGTAAGAACTACTCAGCCATGAACAAGCTCTGATACCAAAATGCGCGGAAACGCTTCTTTTCAAGCAACGAAGATAGTGTACAAAGAGTAATACAAGACTTAATTGCAAGAAAAGGAAACTAAATGCTTACTTGCTTACAGAAGCTCTAAACTCTCAAAGTAGAACTTGTATCCAGATGGGATGTGTGTTCTGCAATGAGACTTAGGTAAGGATTTATAGAGTGAGCAAGGGAACAATGCATGTGAACTGGGTGCTCATTGGGCCCCATCACCATTCACATGTGCATGATCCTTTTCTCCTCTTTATCCTTCTTTACAGCCAAGCCTAGTTTCTTTACAGCTTAGTCTAAAAAGGCTACATAGATTCTTTTACAAGTGGGCGGCTCCCCGGGGCTCAATCCACTATAAGGAATCTCTTTATTAAAGCAAAGAGATATTGTAATCTCTTCTTTTGGATTTGTCGGAGGGTGGCCCACCATTTGCTTCTGCTTTTAGGGTGGTGTGTCCCTGATGGGCTGGATGATGCTCTGAATCTGAATAAAGGACTGCAATAATTCATTGCGAGTGGCAGTCACTTCAGGAAGGACGTCTGCATAATAGAGGTGGAGGCCCCTATTGAGTTGTCCTCTCTGTTTGAAGTCTTGTTCTTTGGCATCAAGGATGATCTTGAGTTCCCAGAGGTGGTCGAGGGCGATCTGGCCCACTGTCCATTCGATGTCCTGGAGATGTGATCGGAGCTCCTTCTCCTAGGTTGTGCAAGCCCATGGGCCGGTTCCTCCACTGAGTGATTGGTACTGATCCAGGAATTGATAGCTTCTATGAGGGACCGTGCTGCTATCGGGTTGGGCTTCTCCTTCTGTTCCTCTATGGCGTTTGTTAACTGAGCCATAATCTGCTGGTCTTTTGCTTCCATAGTACATGGTCCTGTAATAAAGCACACAAGCCGAGACAAAACATCAGCTAATATGTTTTCGTTACCTTCAATGTGCTGGAAGTGCACTGGAATTCCTAGACCAGTAATAAAGTCAGTGAATGCAACCCATCTAACTCTAGATGGTTTGTTCTGTGCTGACTTGTTGAAGAAGCTAATTATGGCTTGACAATCGGTTCTAATTAGCAACTCTTCCTTATCTAAATAATAGATCTTGAAGGAATTCAAGCTATTCATCACTGCATGTATTTCAGCATCTATAGTTGATTTAGGTGGTGAAAATTTTCCACTTGCATAGGAACTAATCTTCTCTGAGGCTTTTGAATCATATTTTTGTTGCTTCCATTTAAGAATACCTCCCCATCCGTCCATGCATCCGTCAGTTTCAATAATGACAAAACACTGAGAAGGGGGAACATTAAGCTCAGGAAGTTCCTTGATCATGGATTTAACCTTCTTAACCAAGGCCCAGTCTTGGTTATTCATTCTCTTTTCTCCATTAGGAGATGTCTTGGAATATAAAGGCCCTAGAATTTTTCCCAGATTCGGGATATAAGATCGGGCATAATTGAGAATTCCAAGCCAAGATCTCAACCCTTTTGTAGTCTGTAGCTCTTGATCCTGAAAATCAGCTATCTTTGAAATAATATGGGGTTGAAGCTTAATTTTTGAGTCTCCAATAGTAGCTCCCAAAAACTCTATGGTTGGGCTACCAATCTTCATCTTGGTGGGACTTAATATCAATCCATTCTTCTGACATATTTTTAATAATACCTTCAGATGCTCTCTATGCTCCTCCTCTGTTTCAGAGAATACCAGAATGTCATCTATATATACAGCTATGAATTTTTCCGTACCTTTGAAACAAACATCCATTTTACGTTGAAATACGGCGGGAGCATTTTTCAATCCGAATGGCATTACAAGCCATTCAAAGAGCCCATCGGGTACCCAGAAGGCGGTCCACTGAATTGAGTCTGGATCCATTGCCACCTGGTGAAATCCGCTCTTTAGGTCAAATTTTGAGTAGATCTTGCTTCTTCCAACCCGATGAATGATTGTATTAATGCCAGGAAGGCTGTACTGGTCTTTGTGCGTATTATCATTCAATCTTTTGTAGTTAAAGACCATACGTTCTTTTCCTCTGCTTTCTTTTCCAGTTTTTGGATCAACAGTTGTACCAGAATAGACAATAATGGCCGTTGTTCTGTGTTTGCTGTTACTGGGCCTTCAGATCCAGTAAAGTCTTGATATGTTTGCGGAAAGAATCCTGCATCTGCGGCGTAACATGTTTCAATGGCCTGTCTTCGATTATCATATCTGGATTTTTAATTTCCAGTCTGCATTATTGTTGGGCAAAATTGGGTGATACGACAATCCACTATTAACATTCCAGTTCAACCTCTCTCCATGGAGGGTGCCATGTTATCAGCCAGATCTTGATAAGCTAATTCTTCATGGAATTTGTGCTGGCTTATTTGATATTGGCGAGCCTCCTCTTGTAATGCCAACTCCTGTTCCTCTGTCAGGGGGTTGTTTATTGGTTCAATAAACTTTTGAGTACTGAGTCCTGTTGCCTTTTCTCTTTGCATTCGGATGGTGCGCTGCTGATTAATATAGAGAAAGGACTGTGTCTGTAAGTCTTCTATTGATGACTCAATTGTATGCTTCTTGAGTGCTGCTGGTTGTTGGACAGCCTTCAGTTTGTCTGGAGGCGTATATACTCGTCTTGGTCCGACATAGAAGTTGTATTCAGCACTGCATTCTTCATCACTACAGCAATAATAACAACCATTGCATTATGGGTTAGCTTTATACCTGGAGCATACATTGGTTGAACCAAAACCTCTTGATCCTCTGTTGGTGTTTGGAAGTGTTTCTACTTCTCGTACCATAGGCCTTGCTATTCTTTCAAGAATAATCTGTGCAATTTCTGCTTGAGGTTCTAGAAAAATATCTTCATCAGTAGTATTGTAGGCCATAATTCTTACTTCTCCTCTATAATCAGAATCAATAACGCCTCCCATAATAAGAATGCCTTGGAGTGCGGCGCTTGATCTAGGAGCAAGTCTTGCATAAGTGTCTTCGGGAGTCTTGATGCAGATTCCGGTAGTAAGTAGAGTTCTTCCTCTGGCAGGAATATCCTGTGGTTTGTCTATAGCAATATCATATCCAGCGGCTCCTTCAGTTTTTCTTTTTGGGAGTGTTGCCAGATTGGATAACCTTCGTACCAGGAGTTCTTCGTTAGGGATTTCTCCTTCTTCTTCTATGGTAAGGACGGCTATTAATTCCTCCTCATCTGATTGGATTTCTTCATCTTTGTTGTTGTATTTGGGTTCTGAAGATGAGGCTGCCACCTGGTAATCTTTGAATTGTACAGATACGTTGCCGTCTAGAAGGTTCCTCGTATTTACCACTGTTGGTTGAACTGGAATGTTAATAGTGGATTGTCGTATCACCCAATTTTGCCCAACAATATCTCTGGTGTTATAGCTTCTACCAGGTAGTGCTCTGACTCCATGGCTAGCTAAATAGTCCACCACATTCTGAATTTCAAATGGATCAGAAAATACCCTTAGCTTTCCTTTTGATTCTTTAGGTTTTTCTTGAATTGACAATGTTTTGACTCTATCAGTAAGGCTTTGTATAATACTTTCAGGGAGAGTGGCTGCTTCTTTAGCTGCTATCTTAGCTTCTATACTCTTAATCCTTTCTTCTAGATTTTCAAGTTTTTCAAGGATTGTAACAAGGAGTTGTATTTGAGTATTAGCCTGCTTAATGATAGCGGTGACGTTACTGGAGGTTCCCTTTTGTTCTGCAGGTTTGCAAAAACCTATAGCAGGTGATTCAATATTCTCAGTGGCCTGTAATGCTTCCTTATAAGAGTTTGTAGCCTGGGTATTTATATAGCTGCTACTCATGAAATAAGTACGGTTTCAATTTTGTTGAGAAGGATTTCTATCTTTTCTATTTTTTTTTGCAGATCCTTCTGTGACTGTAAGGTTTGTTGTTCTATCGGTCTAGGCTGAACAACTATCTTTCTCAGTTTTTCCTCAGTCAGTCGGTTTCCTTCCACTACTTCTTTTGTGAGATTTTCTAAGGCTGCCCTTAGCTTATGGTTCTCACTTTGTACTTCCCGTAGCTGTTCTTGAATTTGTTTAAATTTTCTTAAATGAACTCTACAGGATAGACACAATCTATCGTAAATTACTGAGATGTTGTGAGCTAGTTCTCTTTTCGTTGGCTGATTACTTGTTTGGGCTAAGTCAAGGTACTCTAGGTTTGAAGTATGAGACTTAATATACCATTCTTCTATCTTTTCTTCCCAATGTTTAGACATAAACACTATTATAGTTATTTTCTTCTATAAATTACTTTCTTCAAGGACTACTTACGTCTTAGGAGGTTCTTAAAGGCTTACTTGCTCACACCAATGTGCCCTTGGACTTACTTTTGGCACCCTTGCCTTTGCTGCCAAGTTAGGATTGGTTCTTTTGCAATCTACCCGCAGTTCCTCGGTCGACTTATTAT
>JBBUKS010498122.1:0-14573 GCA_038050645.1 Hedychium gardnerianum
CCATGAGGGCCTAGGCCCAAAGTGGACAATATCATACCATTGTGGAGATATCTAAATTCCTTCGGTCCTAACAGATGCAACTTCGGACCAATTGTTGGCCCTTTAGAAGCATAAGACTACTTTTGAGTTTGCTAGTTGCATCATGCTAGTCTCGATAACTCCTGAGCTATAGAAGTAGTATGAGCATATGGATGCTTATACTATTATTTATCATCTTCATGAGCTTTTTGATGAGCAAGCTAAATCCAAAAGGTTCAAGGTCTCCAAGCTTCTCTTTTGCTCAAAGATGCAGGAGGGTTCATTTACGGTGCAATTTGTATTGAAGATGAATGACTATATTGAGTGATTGTGATCACTCAATTTTACAATGGATCACGAATTAATTATTGACCTAATTCTGCATAGTTTGCCCAATAGTTATTCACAGTTTGTGATGAACTATCGGATGAACAATCTTGAATCCACCATTCCCGAAATGATTAACATGCTCAAGACTGTGGAGCCTTCTGTTAAGAAAGAACAGAATACTGTGATGTTAGTTGACTCTTCTAAGAAAGGTTCTAAGAGGAAATCAATGCATCAAGCTAAAGGGAAGAAAAAGGCTAAGAAGGAAGAACCGAGACAAAAGGACCCATGTCACCATTGTGGTAGGATGGGCCACTAGTGAAGAAACTGCAAGATCTATCTTGAATCACTGAAGAAGAAGCCGACATCCGATGCCTCATATGCTTCACGTATCTTCGTTATTGACTATCATACTATTTCCTTAGACACCTGAATATTGGATATAGGGTGTGACTCACATATATGTAAATGACATACAAGGGCTAAGGAATAGCAGAAGACTCATCAAGGGAGAATCAAATTTGCGAGTTGGCAATGGAGCAAATATTGCAGTTGTAGCCATCGAAACATATTTGTTAAAACTTTCTAGTGGACTTGTCGTAGAACTGGATAATTGTTATTTCATTCCTACATTAATAAAGAACATTATTTTTATTTCTTGTTTAAATAAAAAGGTTTACATTTGACATTTAGTAACAATTGTTGTTACATAACTTTGAATGTTGTTCTTTATGGAACTGAAACATTATACAATGGGATCTACGCATTAGATATATCCAGTGACGTATTCAATATCGAAGAGAGTAACAAACATGCTCGAAAGGATGATCAGTTAACCTCCTACTCGTGACATTATCGCCTTGGCCATATAAGCAAGAAACGCATGTTCGAGTTGCAAATAATTCATGCTTAAAAGGAAAAATGATAAAGTTACCTTTTACTGGAAAGGGTGAACAAGTGGGAGAGCTTCTTGGCCTTATACATACTAATGTAAGTGGACCATGTCAACTCAACGACGAGGAGGTTATAGCTAATTCATTACCTTTATCGATTATCACTCACGATTTGGATATGTGTATCAAATGAGATACAATTTTGAGGCCTTTGAAAAATGTAAAGAATTCAGAAATAAAATAGAGAAACAACTTAGTAAAAGTATCAAGATACTGCAATCCGATCGAGGTGGCGAATACTTAAGTTAAGAGTTTCAAGATTATTTGAGGGACAATGAAATATTATCTCAATGGACTCCACCTTATACACCATAACATAATGGTGTATCGGAGAGGTGAAATCGAAGCTTGTTGGACATGGTTAGGTCAATGATGAATCATGCAAGCCTTCCCAAATTATTTTGGGGTTACGCACTTGTGACAGCTGTTTACTTGCTAAACAGAGTCCCGACTAAGGCAGTCTCTACTACTCCGTATGAAATATGGGCTGGTAAGAAACCTCAACTATCTTACTTGAAGATATGGGGTTGTCGTGCTTATGTGAAGATGACAATATTAGATAAGCTAGATGCTAAGTCTGATAAGTGTTTATTTATTGGTTACCCTAAGGAAACAAGGGATTACCAATTCTATCATCCCTTGGAACAAAAGGTGTTTGTTTCAAGGCATGCTGTATTCTTAGAGAAAGAGTTCCTTTTACAGAAAAACGGTGGGAGTATGATTGAACTTGAGGAAGTTTAAGAGACTCCAATAGACACATAAGATATGCTTAGTCAAGAACCACAACCGATTACTCATAGTGATGAGCCATCAGTCGAACCTATAGACATGCAACCTCTTCATAAGTCAAGTATGACACATAAGATTCCTGAGAGATATGAATTTCTCATAAGTAAATCAAATGATGTGTTATTCATTGAGGATGAGGAACCTACTGATTATGAAGAAGTTATGAAAGGTTCAGAAAGGGAAAAGTGACTAACATCCATGAAATCAAAAATGGATTCCATGTACGAGAACCAAGTTTGAAATTTGGTAGACTCACCTGAAGGCATTACGCCTATTGGGTGCAAGTGAGTTTTCAAGAAGAAAACTGATATTGATGGTAATGTAATTACCTACAAATCTAGATTAGTTGTGAAAGACTATTATCAAAGGCAAGACATTGACTATGACAAAACTTTCTCACTAGTAGCTATGTTTAAATTCATTCGGGTACTCCTGGCTATAGCAACTCATTATGATTATGAGATATGACATATGGATGTGAAAATGACATTCCTCAATAGGAAACTATTTGAGGATGTGTATATGATACATCATGAGGGTTTCACATATGTTGATAGAAATAAAGTATGCAAGTTTCAACAATCCATTTATGGACTCAAGCAAGCTTCCAAGAGTTGGAATATCTGTTTGATGAGATAATCAAAGAGTTTCATTTCTCACAAAATCCTGATGAACCTTGTTTGTACAAAAAAGTTAGTGGGAGTGCGATTATATTCTTAGCGTTATATGTCAATGATATATTGCTCATAGGAAATGACGTGCTAGTTCTACAGTCAGTTAAAGTTTGGTTGTCCAAAATGTTCTCCATAAAATACACGGGAGGAGCAACCTATATCCTCGAGATTAAGATCTATAAGGATAAATCGAAATGATTGCTTTGTCTTTCACAGTCTACACATATAGACAAAGTACTAAAGCAGTTTAGCATGGATGAATCCAAGAAAGGTTACATACTCATGAGGCATGAAATTCATCTTTCAAAGTCTATGTGCTCACGCACAAAAGACGAGAGGATTTGTATGAGTAAAATTCCCTATGCATCTGCGATAGGATCTATTATGTATGCTATGTTATGCACGAGGCTTGATGTATCATCCACTTTGAGTGTCACAAGCAGATATTAGTCAGATCCAGACATGGATCATTGGGTGACTATCAAGACAATCCTTAAGTACTTAACAAGAACTAAGGATGTGTGATAACTATCATTTTGTTGCATTATTTAGGATCTTATACTCATGTTTTTGATCTGATTGTGTGTTTAAATCTGCATTTATATCACATGTTAAGAGTTGAGATTCATTTTTGGTTTTGATGCAATTTATCTCATATTTGTGGCATTTTATCTAAATATTTGAATGTGATCTTTATAGTTGTAATTAAGGGGCCATGGACTCAAGTCGGATCGATCCAAATTTGAGCTCAAATCTGGGTTTGAATGAGGAGATCAAGCTCTGGAGCAATTTGGATTGTTCATCCAACATCCAAGGAGATCTGAGCCATCCATTAATCATCTTCTCCATCCAAGTTAATAGGAGAGTAGATTAGGACCCTTGATGAAGATCAGAGCCTTTGGATAGGATTTGAATCGACTTCCACCATTGGATCAGATCTGGAGAATTCTCAGTCGTCCATTCGAATTCAGTTCATTTGAGAAAGCTACAGTAATTGGAGAAATCACGATTTTGGGCTATAAAAGTGCTAGAATAGAACTCCGTCGATCTTCTTCATCATCTTCTTTTTCGATCATCACCGATCTTCCACCACTTGATCTCCTCCACCAACGCCGATCACCGTGAGGTCAAGTGCTTTTCTTTCCTCTGGCAATCGTGCATTCTTCCTTCCTTCCAACAACGCCAACACAGAATAGAGGGGCGGCGATCTTCATTCACCATCCACCGCCGACCACAGAAGCTTCATCCTTCTCATCCACCGAGGTCTAGGGATTTTCCAGCCTAGTCCATCTTCATTTCCGCATCTATTGAAGCTTTGATCATCATCCGTCAGCCTTCCTCCGATGAACACTCACGCTACGAGTTACCACCGGAAGTGCTTCTACCACTGGGAATTCTTGGTTTTCAGCCGGGGTTTTGGATTTTCCATCACCGGAAAGCATCAAGAATCCATCCCTCAAAGAGATCTGATATCCTGGACCACTGACGCAAGATCCGACCACAATGCTTCATCATCTCCGATCAACCCACATCTGGCCTTCAATTTGAGAGTTTTAGGGTTTTTCCAGCTTCATCTTCGATCTGGACAGATTCATCTTCGATCAGGGCAGTAGTTCTTCATTCATGTGAGCTTGGTAGATCTTTATGTTTGATCACGTGTGGATTTGTAGCTTGGTTTGTGAGCACCTTCTTGATCCATATATTCTATTGTCATGATGTCTAGATCATTTCCATGTGATTGAATTGTTGACAGAAAGATTGGTTTGATTCCTTATGCATTTGAACTTGAATTCACTAGATAGGTAGCTTGGTTGATTTGCATCTAAATTTGTTCTTCATGTAACTATTCATGTTCGATTTCATTAAATTTAGTAGATTAGATTAGGTCAATTGTCTACTTTTCCAGTTGCATGACTTGAGTTGAATTCGTAGTATAGTTTCCTTTATGTTGGATTTGATGCACAGGTTAGATTAGATCAAGTTCACTAAATGCTTCGTGTTCTTTAGTTCAATGCAATCGTAGTTGTAGATTAGATAGGTTGTCTTTTAGCATTTATAGTTTAAAACCCAAAACCCCATGTTCTAATAAATTGTTCTTAAAATTTCATCATCGCTACATTCCTTGAGAGAGACGATCTGGCCTATTCCCTATGCTACATTAGTGTAGAAAAGGGTTTCGGTAATAGTATTTGATTCCATTTCACGACAAAATTGGTTATTATCAATGTGTTCTTAGTATATGGAGATGATGATATGCTGATACGTGGGTATACAAATGCCAACTTTCAAATGGACAAGGATGACTCCAAGTCTCAGTCTGGATACATATTCACATTAAATGGAGGTGCACTAAGTTGGAAGAGTTCCAAGCAAGACACGGTCGCTGATTCAACCATTGAGGCGGGATACATTGCGACTTCGAAAGTAGCAAAGAAAGCAGTTTGGATCAAGAAGTTCATTATTGAACTTGGAGTGTCTCGGAGCATTGTTGATGCATTACCAGTTTACTGCAACAACAATGGAGCCATAGCGCTGGATAAGGAACCCATGTCTCACCAGCGATCTAAACACGTGTTTCGTCGCTATCATTTGATCAGAGAGATCATTAGTAGAAAAGAAATACAAATCGAAAAGATTTTCACTGAAAGGAACCTAGCAGATTCTTTGACAAAGATTCTATTACAAAGTAAGTTTGAGAGTAACGTTCAAACATATGGTATTGGATATCGTATCAATTGGCATTAGGACAAGTGGTAGTATGTTATGTTTGAGAGAGGTTCTAAGGTAATTGCCTTATGATTTGTATCTATTTATTAGATAAATAAAGATTCACTACTTGAGTGTACATTCTCTATGTGTATGATTGGATCTTAAACTCATTTACTGAACGTTTGCAATACAATTCATAGCATGAGAGTACTTGTGATTGGATTACAACTAGTGAACATCTTTATGAATGTATTAAAAGATTCCCTAGTCAATGAATTGATGAGATCGGACATCATCGATTCTAGAAGACTAGCATGCATTATACTCCTTGGTTTATCCAAGCAGCTGTTCTACACTGGCTGGAGACATTAGGATGTCGAGAGTTAAACGTGGATGCTAGTTATGGTAACTAGTTCATTAGAGTGACCTACTATGAGACTTAATATGATTTTCTACATATTCAGATATGTCAGTGAAGATCTCATTACAGCACGAGTGCAAGTTTTCTTCAACTTGAGGTATTCAAGTCATCTTGGTCATGGAGACTTATATTTTGACATCTTAAGCTAACATCTTCGTGGAGATGTGGACCCAGGATAATTGGGTATAAGTCGAAGTGTCCGAAGGTATTTGGATAGCCAATAAAGGATTCACCACTCCTAACAAGGAGATGTATACCCTATAGCTACTTGTTAGGATTATTACTCATAAGTCTTTGGCTAAAACATCACATGTTAAGAGTATGGTACTCTTGGACATATGTTTGAGTAATTTGAATTCATAGGACAAGAAAGTATTACTTGGGCTAGGTGTGACATAGTCAGCCTAGTGGGGACTGACACATAGATCATGTCCTAAACCAAGTGGGTATAATACGAGTGAAAGGAATGATACACAACTCATTGTAGATGCTGAAGGGTTTAGAAGAAGTTTTGGGATCAACCGTTGATTTTCTGGTTAATTGGGATCATGATGTACTACTAGGTTCCACTCATGATCAATCCATAATTAATGGTTAATTATGGACGACCAACATAAATTGAGAACCTATTGGGTCACACACACTACGAGTATATCCGAGAGACATAAATATGAGTTTGAGAATTCGATTCTTAGATCAAGAGAGAGACTAAGTTTGGTTATACCAGACGAAGGGCAAATATGAAAAGATATTTGTTGGAATGGAAGCGCGGATGTGCCATGTCTTTTGAAGACAACTTGGACCCTCTTTGGTTTAATTATAAACTAAATTATTTTGATTTTAATTAAAATGTGTTTGGTTATTGAACCAAGAGGTTTTGGTTTTAAACCAAACCTAGTTTATTCTTGAACCAAACTTAAGGTTAATGGTATGAGTTGTGGGTTAATGGATATGGGTTTTGGACTTGCTCCTCTAACCTGATAAGGAATCTATAAATAAGATCAGAGAGGAGAGAAAATTAACTCTCTCTTTGATTAAAACCTAATTGTTAGGTTTTATTCTCTCTCCCTCTTCTCTCTTAGCTGCTAACAACCCTTTGTTTGGGCGCCGCCGCCCAACAGCCAGCTCCGCCGGCTGTGGTTGTGTTGTAGGCCTTTCTTTCGGTTCCGTCCGCTTGCTGCCGACCAAGGGGTCGCCAACAGTAACCCCACACTGACCAGACAACAAAGGTTGTTGTCGGTTCTAGGTGTCTTCTCCAATGTCTTTTCGCTAGGATCTCTCTCTGTTTGGATGTCGACTGGTTGCGAACGCTGTCGGGCAACAAACTTCGCTTTCTCACGCACACAAGGCAGTAACCCCACACCGACCGGATAGCAAAGGTTGTGATCATTTCGAAAGGTTTTTTCATTGATAGTTTTTTTCTACCCATTTTGTGTAGTTCATCATTAGAAGTTTCTAAGCCTTATGTTGGGTGACTGTAGCATAATGAATTACAAGGCAGAGTTTAGTCACTCGCCGAATGTTGCCTCCAACTAGTAGCTCAAGACCTTGACCACATGGTCTATTCACCCAAGGTCTTGAAGCCTACATTTAGATTAGAATGTTTGGGTCATCTGTTGGTACTTATTAGAGAGACAGTAGACCGAGCATTTATAGGTAAGATTAGGAGAGTTCTGACACCATGATCATGTGGATTAACTATAAAATACCATCAATGAAAGTATTGACTTCCAGTCAAGAAGTTAAGGGTCGTCGTTGAACTTTGGTAGTCATACCCTAACCATAGATCTATAAGCATTAAGAATGGTGGAGTTTGATATCAGTCTAGGTACAGACTAGCTGGTCACTTATCATGCTACTGTCTATTGTCTAGCTAAAGTAGTAACTTTCAACCTCCGGACCAACCATCTTAAAAATTTGTCGGGGCTAACGACGAAGGAATATTTTTGTTTTGGCAATATAAGCCAAGCAATTATTATCCTGTGGATGTCAGGGGCTCCTACTATCGTTGATAAGATCTACGAGAATGGTACATCACTCCTCACTCCTTTGGGAGACACGACCTGTTGTGGCCGGTTCCGTGACCAAACGCATGGCTGTGTCTCATTTTTTAAAAATATTTTTTTAAGAACACGGAGGCACGGCCGTGCCTGAGAGGCACAACCATGTTACGTATTGAAGCCTATGAGACACGACCATGCTTGAAAAGAACGATCACATGTGTCTCCTTCTAGGTAAGGAAGATCGACCGTGTCTGAGAGGCATGGTTGTGTCTGGCTCAAAAATTTTAGCACTGCCCTTTTTGTAGTAAAAAGCACGATCGTGCTTGAGAGGCACGATCGTGTCTGAGAGGCACGACCATGTTTGGCTCAAAAATTTCAACACTACCCTTTCTATGGTAAAAAGCACAACTATGCCTTAGAACTTTTGTTGAGCGCACAGGTGAAGGCACGACCATGCCTAGGAGGCACGACCTACTTCTGTTCTTGGCCCGATCTCCTTCCAACACCTGTGTCACCACAACCATCTCATGTGTGCTCTTGACACTGAAACAAGACAAAATAAAAACTAAAATTAAAAACAAAAAGAAAAGACTAAAGTGAAAATGAAGAAAAGACTTGGGTTGACTCCCAAGAAGTGTTTGTTTAAGGTCACAAACTTGACCCTTGTTTGTCTTAATCTGGAGCGCCCGACTTTAGGAAGTCTCGCTCTTCTTCTTCTTCAATAGGCATGCCAAAAAAATATCTCTTCAATCTTTGCCCATTCACTTTACAAGATCCCGATTCCTTGCTCCAAATATCCACTGCTCCATATGGATATACCTTTTGAATTCTGTAAGGTCTCGATCATTGTAATTTTAGTTTTCCTAGAAAAATCCTTAGCCTTGAATTGAATAGCAACACAAGGCCTCCTTCATTAAATTCCATTATCATAATATGTTTGTCATGCCACCGTTTCATTCTTTCCTTGTATGACTTTGCATGCTCGTAAGCATCCATCCTCAATTCGTCTAGTTCATTCAGTTGGAATTTTCTCTTTTCTCTGGTTGTCTTTAAATCAAAGTTTAGTCATTGAATTGCCCAATAAGCCTTATGCTCCAACTCTACTGGAAGATGACATGGCTCGTCATAAACTAATTGAAACAGTGTCATGCCAATTGGAGTTTTATAAGCTGTCCTGTATCCCCATAGAGCGTCATTCAATTTTTTAGACCAATCTTTTCTAGATATAGACACCGTTTTCTCCAGTATACTCTTGATTTCTCTATTTGAAATCTCCACCTGCCCACTAGCTTACGGATGATATGATCTTATGGTTCACTCCATATTTCTTGAGTAAATTTTTGAATTGCCTTTTGATGAAGTGAGAATCTCCATCGCTGATGACTAATATGGGGACTCCAAATCTGGTGAAAATTATCTTTTTGAACAACTTAATGATTGTCTTGGCATCACAAGTTGGAGATGCTATGACTTCCATCCACTTTGAGACATAATCCACAACCACTAAGATATAATTATTGTTGCTGAATGAAGGAAATGGTTCCATAAAATCAATTTCCAAAACATCAAAAAGCTCAACCTTAAGGGTGTTGTTCTGAGGCATCTCATGTCTCCTAGAAATATTCCAGTCTTTTGACAATGATCACAAGTTAACACATATTCTCGAGCATCCTTGAACAAGTGGGGCTAATAAAATTCAGATTGCAAAATCTTTGTTGTGGTCTTTGTAACTCCCGAATGACCTCCATCAGTTGAAGAATGACAGTGATATAAGATATTCTTAGTCTCGTCTTTGAGTACACATCTTCGGTAAATTGTATTAGCACATTTTCTGTAGAGTAAGGGTTCATCCCACACATGATATTTGATACCCGCAAAGAACTTTTTTTGATAATAGGTGAGATCTGATAGAAAAATTTTGCAGGCTAAATAATTTACAAAGTTTGCATACCAAGGAGCATTCAAACTATCGATGGCTAGAAGGTGTTCATCTGAAAAAGAGTCGTCAATGGGTAGTTTGTCATCTTCATTTCCCTGCACATCTTGACACATTCTCAATAAATGATCCACAACAATGTTTTTCAACCCTTTCTTATCCTTGATTTCCAAGTTGAATTCTTGAAGCAATAGGATCCATTGAATGAGTCATGGTTTAGCTTCTTTCTTGCTCAGTAGATACCGGATAGTTGCATGATCCATATACACAATTACCTTTGATCCAACTAGGTAGGATCTGAGTTTATCAAATGCGAAGACCACTGCTAGTAGTTCTTTTTCAGTAGTAGCATAGTTGATCTGAGCATCATCCAAAGTTTTGCTAGCATAATGAATGACATGCACCTTCTTGTCTTTCCTTTGTCCCAATATGGCTCCAACGACATAATCACTTGCATCACATATGATTTCAAAAGGAAAATTCCAATTCGGCGCTTGCATTATCAGAGCGACCAACAAAGCCTTCTTTATCCTGCAAAAGACATCTAAATAATTCTGGACAAAATCGAATTCAATATCTTTTATCAATAAGTTTGTCAAAGGTTTGTCAATTTTAGAAAAGTTCTTTATGAAGTGTGGTTAAAATCCTGCATGCTCTAAACAATTCCTTACTCCCTTTATATTTATCGGTAGAAGTAATTTATCAATTACCTCTACCTTAGCCTTGTCGACTTCAATTCCCTATTCAGAAATTATGTGACCCAAGACGATTGCTTCGCTTACCATAAAATGATATTTTTCCCAATTTAGGACAAAGTTTACTTCCTCACACCTCTGCAAAACTCTAGAAAGGTTAGCCAAGCATGTATCAAAATCAGTTTCGTACACATAAAAATTATCCATAAAAACTTTCATTATGTCCTCAATCAAATATGAAAAGATAGCCATCATATAACACTAAAAAGTAGCAGGGGCATTACAAAAGGGTATTTTTCTATAAGCAAAGGTTCTATATGGGTATGTAAAAGTGATGTTTTCTTGATCATTAGGGTGTATAGGAATCTGGTAGAATGCTGAATACCCATCTAAATAGCAAAAGTATGCATGTTTAGCTAACTTTTCAAGCATTTGTTCAATAAAGAGAAGGAGAAAATGGTCCTTTCTAGTGTCTTTGTTTAACTTCCTATAGTCAAAACACATATGCCTACCTGTAACGGTTCGAGTAGGAATCAATTCATTATTTTCAATTTTAACCACAATTATTCCCCCTTTCTTTGGAACCACATGCATTGGACTTACCCATTCACTATCATAGATTGAAAATATACCTGCATCCAATAGTTTCAACATTTCTTTTCTAACTACCTCTTTCATGTTAGGATTCAATTTCCTTTGATGTTCTATCGAGCATTTGTGATTTTTTTCAAGTAAAATTATATGCATACACAAAGAAGAGCTGATACCTTTAATGTCATCAATGGTGTATCCTATGACTTTCCTATGCAAACTTGGCTCTCTAAGCAACTTTGTAGTTTTAGAATCATTCAAACATGCATTGACAATCACATGATATGTAGAATTTGGTCCAAGAAATTCATACCTAAGGTTGGAGGGAAGGGGTTTGAGTTCTACCTGAGGTGGCTTGACTTCATCCATATACGGGTCTTGTTTAAGAAATCAATCTTTTCTTGCTCTGGAGATACACAAGGGACCTTGTCCATACTACGTACGTATTCTCTGACCTCATCATTTTGAATTTCTGATTTTTCACTAGTTAGGCATGCTTCCAAGGGATCATCCGGTGTTTGTTGAGGTTCTTCTTCCTCCACTGCTTGTTGTAAGAAATCCACCCTGCAATAAATGTTGCTATTAGTTGGTTGCTTAATAGTTTTTGACAAGTCAAGGTCAATTTTTTCTTCCCTAATCGTTAAAAAGAGTTGGTAGTTCTTGACATCAATAATAGTTCCTGTCGTCGCCAAGAAAGCTCTTACTAAAATTATGGGGATCCTAGGATTCTCATCCATCTCTAATACTACAAAATCCACAAGCACAATATAGTTCATAACCTTAACCTACACGTCCTCTAATATGCCCAAAGGGTACCAAACCGAATGATCTAAAAGCTACAAGGCCATTGTTGTTAATTTCAAATCATCTAATCCCAACTTTTTACAAATAGTAGAGGACATAAGACTCACGCTCGCACCAAGATCACAGAATGCTCTATCAATGATAGTGTTACCAATCATGCAAGGGATAGAAAAACTACCTGGGTCCTTTAGCTTTGGAAGTAACCTGTTTAGAATCAATGCACTACACTCTTCGGATAGGGCCACTATTTCATGCTCTTCCACCTATCTTTTGTGCGATAGTATATATTTTAAAATCTTTGCATAGTTGGACATTTGTTGTAATGCATCAGTAAAAGACATATTGATGTATAGTTTCTTGATCACCTTAAAAAACTTCTCGAATTGCTCGTCTAGCTTTGATTTGACCAACTGTTGAGGGAATGGTACTAGCGGTTTATACACCCTTGCTGAAGTGGTGGTGTTTAGTTTTTTTGAGAAATTTGATTTCCCAATGCCCATTCCTTCGTTAGTGTTCTAACCTTTCTCTTGCACTTCTTCAAGATTTCTACCACTCCTCAACTCAATTGCATTACAATGGTCACAATAATTTATTTTGGTTGGGAGGGGACTCACCTGGAACTCGTGTAAGAGATTCAACACATTGTAAGGCCAATTTCTCTATCTTATCATCTAACTGCTTGAACCTTTCATTCTGTAACTTGATGACACTCTCTATTAGGTCCTCCAAACCCTTGGACGGTTGTAACATCCTTTGATTACGAGTGTAGCACGATCTATTCATGTTTGATTTTGTTCTAAAGGTGTTCTTTTGTTTGGTGTCCAAGTCAACATCCATTGCTCGCACTTTCGGGGTTCCTTGAGAAAATATCAACCTATTTTCATTCGACCATTCATTAAGTTCAGTGCCACATGATCAATAAAATCGTATGCTTCGTCAAACTTTTATTCATCAAAGAACCTCCTGCAGCTAAATCTAACTGAGTTTTATTTGAGAATGATATCCACATGTAGAATATATGGATAGTGAGCCATTTTTTCAAACCGTGATGAGGACACTGTTGCAATTAATCCTTAAATCTATCCCATGCTTTGTATAATGATTATCCATCTGCCTGTGCAAATCTTGTGATTTGATTCCTTAGATAAGCCATTATACTCGATGGAAAATACTTGTTCATAAAGTGTTGCTCTAACTCATCCCATGTCGTGATGCTTCCCAGCAGAAGAGAACGTAACCAAGCTTTTGCTGCATCTCTGAGACTGAAAGAAAATGCCAGCAATCGGATAGCATACGCCAAGACTCCTTCACATTTCACCATGTTGTAATAATCTTGAAATACCTCAAGATGTAGATATGAGTTTTCCAAAAGTGTTCCTTTGAATTGATTTTCTTGTATCTTGGAATTAAAGGCTAAGTCAAGCTTTAAATTATCAACATCAATTTGAGGTTGCACGATGGAAGATCTCTCTCCTCCGGCTATGGGTTGGCAAAATCTCTCAAAGGCCTATTTTCCATGGTTGTCACTTGTGTTTGCACTATTTCTAATTGCTTTTGCAAGTTCCTTCTTCGATGGTATGTCCTATCCATTTTAGAATCGACAGGAAGAAGATTTCCTGACCAGTTAGATTTTTGCATAAATGGGGAATAATCAAAATCACCTACAAAACAGAGTTATTAGAAGAAAAGAAATGCAGAATTTCAGAAAAAGTAAGAAAATGCAAAATTACAAGTAAAAATAAAAGAAATCTAGATAAACAAAATCACTAATCAATCAATATCAATCAAAATAGTCCCAGCAACGACCCTAAAAATTTATTGTGTTAACATCCGCAAGTCCACGGTTGTCATCAAGTAATAAAATATTAATCACATGAGAACTGTTGATTAAGTATTGATTGAGTTTGCGAAGCTAGTTATCTAGAATATCAAAGTTGTTCAAGTCAAGAGAGAGAGGGAGAGAGTGAGAGAGAGTGAGTTGAGAGAGTTGAGAGATGGTCTAGAGGAATCGAGAGGTCGAGAGCAAGAAAATGATTGAGGGAGAAATTTGGATTGGAGGAAATGATTCTAGGACTTCAGTTTCGCTACGATGTTTTTTGATATCCTAAGTACTGTTTATTTCCCTATCTCTATATTTATTCACATGTAGGTGGACCTATCCCGAATTACCGATATAGATTTTTGTAATTATACCGGCGTGTCTATCCAAACTCGATGCCTCATGTCGAGGAAACCTCACTAGTACGACCACTTTCCAAAAGGAGGATCCTATCATGGAGCCCCATAATTTAGTTAAATTATTTCCTCTACTTCGTGACACCGAATCAGGGTTGTTGGTGCTGGGAGCACAACATTTAACTCAAAGTTTTGATGTATGACTAAGGTTAAAGTTAAATTTAGTGAAATCTAACGAATTGGTGTCAAGTGTGTAGTGTTAGTAGAAGCCCTAGAGCTAATTATGTGATGATTGACTAAGAACTTTTTGTATCATATTCTATTATTAATAAATGCATGATTTTTGGTTATTATACTTACTTTATATTAGTGCCAAATAACTAAGTATAATAATGTCCTTTGGTAGCTAGTTCTAATCTATATCATATCGATTGTTTGAATCGATAGTGAGATGATATAGAGAATACTACTCTTAATC
>JBBUKS010498150.1:0-14571 GCA_038050645.1 Hedychium gardnerianum
AGGAACCTGCGAGCTTCTTCAAGGCCCTGCTGAAACTGCCAAGCCGGAGCACTCTGAGCGAGGAGATCATCGACCGAAAACGCCGAGTCTTCTATCACGGAGGAAAATGGAGAGAGAGCAGAGTAATCAACAGGAACAGGATCCGTCTGCAGCTGATGATACTCGAGAGGATCATAAGGCCAGCTATCGCCGGCGAGCACGCCGTCGTCGGCGCTACCGTCAGGGCTGGAGTTCTGATTTTGCAAAGGCGGGAAGCTCTCGCCGAGGATCTCGTAGAAGGGTTTCTCGGCGGCCAGAAGAGCTGGATCTTCGGGATACACATCGAACTTATCGTCCATGTTCTCCTCCAGCAGCATCTGGCTGATGTAACTGAACACCGTGTCAGAAGACAACTCGGGAACTTCGATCTCGCTGCTCGCGCTCACAGAGGAAGTCTGCTCCGTGGTCAGCGCGGAGCTGAAAGAGGAAGTGCTCGGCGAATCGTTCTCATCCAAGAAGAGATGCCCGTCCTGGATGTCTGTAACAGATGAAGAAGCTACATCGTCGGCAACAGAGACCGACATGATTGGAAAATTTCCTCTCCTTAGATCTTCCAAATCGCCCGGATGAATGAAAAACTCATCATACTGAAACTGATTCATCTTGCTCCCCAAAAACAAGCGAATCGAATAACTTCAGCTCGCGATCATCGCTAAATAACAAAGGGGGAAACAAACAACTCAGATCTCGTGTGTTTTTTCTCAAGAAAAACACTAAAAAATCATCTTTTGATGATTTACGACTACAAAAACTGAACTTTTGGAAGGGATCTGAAACCGCCACCAAATCAAAACGAGGAGCTTTTGCTCAAAGAGCAGAAATTAACAAAAAAAAAAAAGGAAGAAGTTCACAAAAGCTATGAGATAAGAGCGCGCATAGCATACCTCGAAGAGGGTCAAAGGGAAGGGGAAAGGACAGGAGCCGAGGAGCTGAGAGCCGAAGGTCGTGAGGTTGGACTTTTTTTATAGTGGGAGGAGGAGAAGAATATGCCTGAGTGAGGAGTTAGGGATGATGGCAAGAGGTGGGACTAAAAAAATTGCCGCTGTCGCCTGGAAGCTTCAGCGAAGGGGACGAACAAACCGTCGAGGCGCGCACCGGCTACCGGCCATCACTGGTCACCGCGCGGATGAACGGGGAGAGGTTTACCGGCGAATGGGCGACCGACACAGCGGCAGATTTGGTGGACGGATCAAAAGTGGAATATTTAGTTTAAGGCCCAAATTTAAAATATAGTAGGAGAAAATAGTTTTTTTTTTATTTTAAGTTATATAAAGTCGTCAATCATATTCAATCGAAACACCTTTTACGGAAACATCCAAAATGGCCATGAAAGTTTGTATCAAATGGATATCATTCACTTTAGTATCAAATTCTATGCATATTTATTTATTTTTAATTTTGAGCCCTCAAACACTTTACAGCTCTAAAAATCTCGAATTTATGTCCAATAAGATTTGAGATTATTAAATTTATTTGACAGAGTAATTGAGTGAAATTAAATCAAATTTAAAATAAATTAAATTATTATAATAATTGTTTAAATTTATGTTGATTTATTTTTATATGAATTTGAGGTTGATTTATTTAAATATTATCAAGTTCTTAATTTAAATTTATTTAATTATTTGATTGATTATTGAATTTGATAATTTAAATTTATTTATTCATTTTAAAAAAATATTTATTTAGTATATTGATAAAAAAATTATTAATGAATATGATTTGTGAACATTATTCACAAATATTAATAATGAACATTAACGAACAGAACACATATGTATTTAAATTTGTTCGTTTAATTTAATGAGTTATTTAAATTTATTTATTTAATTAATATTATATGTATTGAATGAACATAACAAACTTTTATTAAATCGAACATAAAATATATTCAAAAATATTTCATTTATGATCTTATAAATATGCACTATTTTTCTTAGTGCTGCTCTCTAGAATTTGTTCTTCTTGAGTTTCATAGGATCGTTAAAAACTTTACCACACTAGAGGCTTTGAATTTCTATCAAATAAATATGCTTTTATAAAATTTGACAGTGAGTTTAGTAAGAAAATCTTGAAAAAGTCAACCACAAACACCATAAGCCGAAAGCTCTACTAGTTTTAATTCATTTACGATCAAACTAAATAGCTATTGATAATATTTGACATGTACTAATATCAAATCTATGTAAATAGATTAGGTGGTGAATTCAACTTAAGAGCATTCTGGGCTTTGACTTGAATTGGTGTTAAAATGGATGGCATGGTTAGTCTGACCATCTTGTGCCAAGCTAGGGATGGCACAGGGCAGTCGTAGTTGAGCTCGTGTCTAGCATAGCCCGTGAATATGCCAAGCCTTGTTCAACATATGCTTGCCTCCGCACCGCCCGAGGAGCTTGACTTTTATTGAACCAAATTAGAAAGGATTGGAATCAAACTAAATTATTAAGGATTAATAGTATTATAAATGAATCAAATGTTCATGAATAAATTTAATATTTGATTTGATAAAAATTTATTCATATTCATTCAATATATATATATATATAATCAATTAAATAAAAAATATAATCTTTTACAAGATAACCACAAACATCACAAGTCAAAAGCTCTTATACGAACTGTTCATAATTAATATCTATTAACAAATTTCTTATTAAACTTTTGAATAAAAAATAATCATGCACATAAATCTCTCATCAACGTGGGATCGTAAGGAATGATCTAATTATATTGAATCTATTATACACAATTTTATTTTGTATTGCAAGAAGTTATTTTTGTGATTTAAATCTGTTACCTCAAGATTATATAGTAATAATTTTATCGTTGCGTCAAGACTTTCTCCCCCTTCTATCACATCAGTAAATAGATAAAAAAAAATTATCAATGAATAAATAAATTTATAATGTCAAATTTAATAATCAATTAAATAATCTTTAAAGTATAAAAAATTTAAGCAATCAACAAAACCAAATTCTAATCGAATCCTACTCAAATTCAAAAAAAAAATGGAATTTGAATAATTATTTCAATGATTTAATTTATTTTAAATTCAATTTGATTTAACTCAATTAATTTATTAAATAAATTTAAACAACACACATAGCTTGATTCGATTTGGTTAATTTACGATCCTAAGAACTAAGTCTATTGTGATTGTATTTGACTTTAGTCACAATCAGAACCGTCACCAGCAAGCAATTACATAGTCTTTGGGATAGATTCTGAATAATAATGTGAGATGGTGAAGAACATGATTTTGACTATTATCCTTTTGTTTTGTTTTTCAGATCGTTGACCGTTTATGATGTTTAAGTATCAATAATTATTAAGATTTGGTGAAATATGATGAGTATATTTATTTTGTTATGGTGCAGGTGCATGCACATGGACACAAAGTGAGAATAATTCTGGTCAAACAAGGTGGCCAAGAAAGGCACAAACAGTGATGTGTCTTCACTTTCTTGAAACAAAAATATTTTATCTCTGTTCAATATTGAACTGATCAATACTTCTTTCTCAAGCTAATTAGATTGTTTTTTTATAATAATTTCAAAATTCCTAATCAAAATTAAATATATAAAAAAAATATCAAACTGTTACATTAATAACCCTAAATTGTTGTTATTGTCGAGGGAGATAAAATGAGAAAGTTCAAATGACAGTGTCTGAGTGAAAGTCTATAGAGACGATAAAAATCTCTATCAAAATTTGATTTCTTGACCGTTATAATTTTATTCTAAATATTTATCACTGAATTATGTTCTCACGGTCAAAATTAAATATAATTAGACTTTCAAGTGGTCTAATTTTTTTTTAATAATCTAAGTGTCTAATTTCACTTGACTATTTTGAAAGACAATTTCCTCTTATCGAATAAATTATGATCATTAATTTCTCTAATTGAATTCTTTCTTGTAAGGAAACAATTTGGACCTTTCAGCGGAAAACCCCAACAATTGTGAAGGAGCAAATACAAAGTCAAGGGATGGAGGGACATTGATTCTAGGGCAAAAATTCAAAAAGGCGATGCCCCTTAATTATCACAATTATTAGAAAAAATGTCCTTTTAAAAAAATATATTAAAATAAAATTTTATCATATTTCTCAAGTCGAAAATATTCTTATTTCAACGTTATTATAAGTGTTAACTATGGAATAACTACTATAGTATGTTAAAATAAAAATTGATTCAACTTGATCAAAAGTATTATACATAGAGCATTCTTATATCAAACAATGCTTTACCAAAATGATCAAAATTATTCAAACTTAATTAAAATCACTTTAAATGAAGTTAAAATCGTAGTAACCACGGAGTGGCTGCTACAATAATTTTACAATGATTTTGAAGTGATTTTAATCAAATTTAAGTAATATTGATCAAGTTGATAAAGATTTTTTTATATACAAATATTATATGTATAATTTTTTTAAAACTAAAAATTATTTTAACACATTATAACACGGAGAGTTATAGAAATAATATCTCGCAATGCAAGATAAACATATGTATAATATGTTCTTCCTTGAGGCCTAGCATTAGATGAAGGTTTGTGCATCAAACTATTTTTTATTTTAACGCAGTGTAATTACAGTGTGACTGCTACATATTATAATAACTACTATGTGGCTGCTATAACAATGCTAAAATAAAAAAATGAGAACCAAGAGGTGCATCATGACGACAAAATGATTCCTACACGGGTAAAAGAGAAAGGTCGTGAGAGAATTTAACTAGTCAAATGGGTAACAAAATCCAAGATGGCATTCTAAGTAGTGAATCAATGATATCTAAAAGCATCCAAATCAAATTCCTTAAATAAAATTTAAAATTTAAGATAAAAGAACTATTTTGTTTAAATTTGATATCCATTTTTACTACATAATATATCAGTTTTCCTATAATTTATCATATTTTAATTTATTTAATATTATTTCTCTCCTCTATAATTTTTTAATATTTTCTATGTTAATGATGGAAATAATATTTAATGCAAACGTGTATGAAAATAATATTTAATATTTAGGGATGAGATTTCATTTCCTAAATTTAAAGAACTACTGTTCATTAAATCTAAATTTAAGAAATTAATAGGATAACTGATGTAGAGATTTTTTTTAAGTAAAATGTAAAATTCAAGATAAAAGTTTGGTTTAGGATATATGATGTGGATGTTCTAATATGAGAGATCATGTCTACTTCACCCATATGGCAATATCGTCGACACAAGTTGTGCTTGAGGAGTTTTAAGGAGCATGTCAAGTGTGGCAAACTTACGAACCACATCCTCATACTCTAGCACATGGTGCATCGACATTCACCTTACGAAGCTCCTCAGAGTAGGCAATTGCGCGGTCCTTCATCGAGTCATGTTCAACAATTTGTTAGTTCTTGTAAAATCCTAAACCGCACGAATTCTAGATAATTGAAATAAGAATTCGATTAGGAAAAACAAGAACATGAGCATGAATCTAGTTTCATCAATCGAACATGGCATAATAATATAAAAAAATATATAAACTAAAATCGACAAAGAACTTGATTGTAGAGTCATAGTCATTGTCTTTAGCGTCGTCCAAATAGATCTCTTGAGGAAGAAGAAGCGGAAACAAATAAGAGAGGTCTTCCAAGGGGTTTAGGGTTGATGATGATGAATTCTCTTAGTCTAATGGGGAATCAAGAGATGTCTCAAAAAATACCCTAAACCCTTGGGGACCTCCCCTTATATAGGCAATCAATCTACTATCAACCCATAAATGATAACGGATCAGGCTAAAGGGTTCTACACATACGGGTCCACAGTCAATAATCCTAAATCTCATAACTTAAGTTAGATCACTTAACGAGTTTCAATATCGTTAGTCTTAAATCACACGTGAATCCAATTTAAGGGATAATCAAATTGTCATTGGGCAAGAATAGCTTCCAAGTGAGGATACACAACGACTTATCGTAAATGTTCCAACTAAGAAGGGATACATCATTACCTGGGCAACAACCTTTACCGCCTCAATCAGCTTTCCAACTTCAACTGCTTTTAGAGCAACAAAATCAGCGATGCTCAGTACACCAAGGTCAGAGTCATGTGTTAACCCTACTTGAATTTTAACTTGGGGGCTGACAATATTGAGAAAGAGTCGTAGTTCGAATTTATGATGGGAGAAAAGAAGAACGTGTGTGTGAGAGAGAAAGATAGATAACAACAATCAATGTTGTTGGAAAAGAGGAAAAAATTAATCAGGTAGGTTATAAAAAGTTAATCAGCGCAGGAGCTTTCTTTTTTATTAGCCAAGGATCAATTTCGCTCGTGATGAATTAGTCATGATCGATTTTAAGTCCGAATAAAGAAGGAGAATTGCGTTAGATTGTCAGCCAACGTTAAATTATGATAAATTTCAATAAATAAATCAATTAAACTTAAATTAAATTAAATTAAGCCATCAATCCTGGTAAATTATAATTTTTGGCTTATTCCACTGCACACCAAGAAGAACACATTTGTTCAAAAAAAGTTGGAAAATTTGAGGTCGACTTATGCAAGTCGTAACAAAATAGAACAAACAGTAAGTGGAACAAGAAAACAATGACAATTTGCAATTTTTACACAATCAATAGACGTATTTGATCGACGACAGCAAAACAAATAATCAAGCCATAACCTGTGGTTACTCTTATATGCGGGTTATCTTTGTTTTCTTAAGTCCATAAAACCACATCAACTTCTTGATGTAGAACACAAACATTATTTGCTAGATAGAGTCGAATCACTCGCACTTATTTGTCCGACTTTTTACTCAGCATGGACATGTGAGATATACATCAGCAAGTTTTACTATCTAACATGGAGAAAGAAGTAAAATAAAGAAAGATATTATGTGGGTTGAGTGATATCAAGTTACGAAAATTTATCAAAATAATAGATTTTGACTATTTCATCAAGCATAGTACAAGATTTAAAATCTATTTAGTACAAACTCTTTCCTATATTTCATCTTCTTTCTTCTGTAACTCCAATCTATTATTAATATCATGTATCGAAATATCAATACAATATTGAAATAGTATCATTCCCATCAAATACCAACACTTTAGTATGATTTAAGATTTTAAACTTTGAATGAGAGAAATGCGGAGTATCTCGCCATACATGAATCTTTAAAGTCACTAAACTAACTTATACTATCAAAATCCAGGGTTATAGAACATATGACACACTTCAATTCTACGTTATACCAAACAACAAATAATAAAAACATGTGGAGAAAACTTCAACGTAGTAGAACAAACAAGGACATGCAAAAGTGGAACTTGGAATCAGAAGTTAGATTTGGGAATTGGGATAATACATACTATTAAATCTATCCTAAAATTATATAATTATATAAAAAAAATAAAATCACGAGATAATACATACAGTAAAATGCTCGAGTGTGCATTTTGGGGGATTAATGCAATAATGTCTCTTCAGCAACTCCAAAACGGAATTGCTCCAAAAAAAAAATACTCATCTGAATCAACGATCTTCATGCAAATTGAAATAAGACCAGTACTCCCACATTGAATGGTTGAAAATTGTTGTTGATCTTGGGACGGATTGATGGGGGCGCTGGGGCGAAAATTTCATTTTTTGCGATCATGAATAATTAAAAATTGCTCTACAGTGACATCCAAATATTTTGGACTTTGCAGCTAGTTTATGTTGTACTTTATGAGAAACCTGGAGAGAAAGGCAATCTGATGGAACAGCCAAAAACTGAATTTCTAAATTGAGTAGAATCACTATCCTATATTGGATTAGGACCAAACATGATTCCATGCCCATTTCTCCATGTAGTAACGTCTCCGACTAATTGAGGTATAATTAGGGTTGTAAATGAATCATGCTTATTTTGATAAGATAATCATGTTAAATCAAGTTAAACCAAGCCAAGCTGAATATAAAATGAACCAAATCATTAAAACGGTTATTCAAGTTTGGTTCAAATTAGATCTTATCACGGTGGTTTAGAATCGTCGATTCGACGGTTCGAAACGTACGATTCAGTTCACTATTTATAATGATTCAAGATTATTATTTATATTTTATTTTTTTAAAAGATTAAAAATTTATAAATATGACAAAGATTTAAAATATATAAATTTATTTAAATTACTTACGTATCCACCTAAGTCATAGATTTAAAACTCACATAGTTTATTAGTTCCTTCGATATTAAAATCTTTTACTTCATTATTTAAAAATTATATTCCTTTTATTCGTTTCACAACTTTCGTGTCACTTGATCTTACACTTAATACCAATGATTTTTTTATTTAACATTAATATTATTATATTTTAATAGGATGAAACATATATATCACATAAATTATATCTTTTGATTAATTTTATAATTTAATATGTTTGATCTTAGTCTTTACTATATATATAATTTTATTATTGAATAAATTATATTATTTGATAAATTATTATTTAATATATATTATATATATTAAATTGTCTTTGTAATTAGTTAGGTGTTGAATGGATTAAAAAAATAAAATAAAACCAATGAGTGACCTATAGCTCTATTAAATGAGATTAATAAATTTAATAATTTAAAGGTGGAATAGTTACATATTAAAAAATTTAAGATAAATAAATTAAAAAATTAGTTTAATAGAAAGGTGGAATAGTCCTTTATTAAAAGATTCAAAACAAATAGGTTGAACAATTGGATTCAATAGAAACGTGGAGTTAGTCTCATATTGAAAATTTTAAAATAAAAAAATTAGTTTATATAGAATCACACCATTAATGTCATTAAAATAGTATAACTATTATTAAATCAGAGGTTCTCTTTGGAAAAAAAAAATAATTAATTAAAAAAATATAGGTGAATCGACAGTTTGAACAGTGGTTTGATTCTTCGATTCAATTTGGGCCGGACACGTAACCGGCCCATCAGGCCCGTTAGTACCAAGGTAAACAAGTAGTACCTCGTTACATGATATGCATATCATATATATGATATGCATCATGATAGGGAAAAACTCCTCTCACTACTTGTGAAGTTTGAAGCCTATAGGGAAAAAACATCCTCATTCATAACTATCCTCTCTAAAATAGTAAATAAGATATCAACATCTCGCGAGTATTCCTCTTCCAATCGATCAACTTAAGCAATAAAACCTCGATTTAGGCTAATTACTTAATCAAATACCATTCCCACAACCATCTATACTATAGCACACTACCTTCAATGTGGTGTACAAGTTGTATCAATTAGTATCGTAACACCTTAGTTAGTCTTATACTAAGAGTTGTGAGCTAACAAAGACGATCGACAATGGTCCATCAAGCGTATTTCTAAAACCTCACTATGAGGAGAGTTCGAGCCATGTGAATGATATAGAGTCATCAATCTAAAGTCGAAACAACATCCACAAAGAATACAACACACAAGGCCCCTATCATGCCAACTACAAGGCTGTGTCTGAAATCAATGCCCCTTGGACCATATGAGGACTTTGTCTGTCATCGTTCGGCATGAAATCTTTCACGAAAGCATGTATTTATCGACCGATGATGATGCTTCGGAAAGCAACCAGTGACCTAACCAGTGGCAAAAGAAATGCTTTATTGATGATCTCCGTTAGGCACCTTAACACTACTGATGCCTCATCAGTAATCCAAGTGATGCTCGTCGAGACAGGGAAATGTGAGGGACAAAATCATGACAGCCCGGTGGATGAACTTTGCTACGATCTTGATCGAGCATCACAACCAAAATATTATTGCTGCAACCATCATACAAATTGTGTTTTTGTTTCACAAGTTTCAGTATCAGAATTCAGTCTTTTGTGCTGAACTTGGTGCGTGAGCTGAATGTGAGAAAGAAATGCTCTCCTTTTATTTGTAATAGAGTTTAGGCAATAACTTTCTTTGTTATGATAAGAGAAAATTTATATATAACTCATTAATCCGTGATCCCCGTAGGAATGAGTAATTCGAGATCTCATCGCTTCTTATTGGTGAGGAGAGTACAATGTCATCACCCCAATCCCTACGGAAAATGTGTGATGCAGGACTGACACAAGAGGAGTCAAGCTTCAACGGTCATCACTTTTGATTCGGATATCAGAACGAGATTATTATTATTTTTTTGAATCAAAAGTCATTACCTATATTTATTACGGGTTGGAATCCATAATTGTTCAAGTTTTGGATAAAAAAATATCGTTTAGGACATTTTCGGAAGCTCCAAACATCTTATCTTTGTTATTGAATAAAACTCATTTTTTTTTGGTAAAGTCAAGAGACGGTGGTTTCTCTTCTTTTGTCGATTTCTTATCTTGTTTTCTCCATAATTCCTCTCTAACATCAGGCATCAATGCGCATGTTGTTTCTTCTTCTAGGATCATTCTCCATCAACAACTAGAAAGTTTCTGAAACTAAAAGCAAATTAATATGATTGAAGTATCTCTTCCTCAGTTCTAGTTAAGTACATCACAAATGTGGTACTTTAAATAATTGGACCACATCATGGAAGTCTTAAGATCATACAGATTTAGACCATTTTTTTTTATGAATCTATCAGAATAAACTATAAAGTAAACATTTTGGCTGAAGACAAAGCTGCATCTTTATGCTGAAATCTGGCTGTTCATGGCTCAGCTTTCATTTCAGCAGCTGAGAGTTCTCTTGTGAATTCTTCTTCCTACCACCATGGAAGCTCTGAGATTGTCCCATGCCGATCTGAACGACACTCTGGAGATCATCCTCCCAGAAATCGCCTACCTGAAAACCGGGTGTTGTTTGTTGCCTTTGTTTGCAAAACACACAGTCAATGAAGTCGAGATGAATTATACCTGAGACGAAACATTTCCATATCCATCGATGCGAGGCTGGTGGTGCGAGTTCAAATTCTGATGCAATGATGGATAAACTGAACTTGGTACATGGCCACAAATTTGAATCATCTGAAATGTTTGCCGCCAAAAGTTTAAGACCAATCAATCTTCGAAGAAGGTTTAAGACAATCAATCTTACATCTTTCGGTTGGAGGTTCATCGAGTTATTGAAATCTATATCTGAATTTACGGTGGCCAGCTTCATCGAAAGGAACTACGACAACAACAAATGCAGATTAGATACAAGAACAATTCTAAATTTACATATGAACTGGCTTTCTACCTCGACTTGGCGCTGCAATGACTGCACATAGTTGATGATCTCGTCGAGCATTACGGCTTTGCCAGTCACCTAGAATGAAAAATGCAATTCGAACACATCACTAAATCATAAGGAACACTTATGTATCAAGATAAGTGTTAAATTACTTTGTTGCAGCCTGGTACAAGATCTTGTAGCAACTTCATTCTTTGGCTGATTTTCTCTCTTCGCACCTGCACACGATCGAAATGAAATCAACAATTTTTTCTTCAATAAAGCAAGTAAATCGAAGCCAACAAAAGGATTCATCACATACTCTTTCAGCTAGGCTATGGCTATCAGTTGCTTGGCCTCTTCTAGCTCTGACATGGATGTAATTCTTTGGAGGTTCAGAGGCATCAACATTGCCTTCCTTTCCCTGCTTCTGTTCATCATTCCAGGAGCCATCACTTTGCGAAGCAATCTCCGCGATGTTCTCGGTGTGCCGATCTCGCTTTGTGGCGCAAACTTCTTCGTCTGCCACCTGAAATTCAAATCTTTGAGTTCATCTTTTGACCAGGTTACACACGGTGATCTAAATTGAGAAAATTGAAGCAGTGACCGTTTTCGGCGAGGTGATTTCATTTTCTTTCCTCTTCCTTAAGCTTGCTTCTCCACTTGCACATAGTGGATCAGACATGGAGGTCTCTTCTCTGCAAATCCTCAATTCGCCATTTTTGACCTCCGATTTCACTCCATTCAACCCTGGAGCTTGATTACTGCTCTCCAAATGCTCAGCTTGGAACGCGTCGCCCATCGGAGGTCGACTACTTGTTGAAATTAGGTCAAAATGGCTGCCGCCCAAGCCATAATTCTCACCTTCGAACCTGAAAACCCTAGCTGCTCTCTGCAACACTAACCTAGGCTTACCAAAATAGCCGCCGGGATCCACCGGCCACGAGCTCATCTCTTGCAGGTCAGGAACACCGAAAGATCCTTCCTTTATCGAAGCTGAGCCCTAGAAACCAGAAAGCTAGTGCGCTCAGTTGGTAAAGGAGGGATCTTTGAGACTGCACCGTCGAAAATCCAGAAAGGTGGGAACTTTTTTTGCAGGAGAGAGGGAGAGAGAGAGAGAGAGAGAGAGGGAGAGAGGGGGGCGGGGGAAGAAGGTAGCAAGGAGGGTTGAACAGAGAAGGGAAGGTAAGGGAAGATACCAAACTACTTGTTGCTGCAGGTGTTGTTTTCTGGCACTGAAGGTGGCAGTTTGTGCAACGCAGAAGGGAAGGTAAGGGAAGATGAAACTGAACTACCTGTTGGCGTTGTCTTCGCATCAGAATGAGGCAACAGGACAGTGCATGGCCTCATGAATGTGAGAGAGAAGATGACGAGAGATGAGGGAAGGACGAGGGAGTGGGTTTTAGCTTCCTTTGGGATGAAGGGAAAAGAAGGTCGCCAATGATTCAAAGGATCAAGGGGAAAGGAAAAGACAAAAGGCGATTTTTTTTTTATATAATCAAAGTATTCAAATTTTTGATTTTTCTTTTTATTTATTGATAGAATAAATTTAAAAATACAAACGATAATTTCTATAATAATTCGATAGTCTTCATGATTCGAATATAGAAGGTAAATTCCTTGAACTCTTTGAATTTCGAACCTGAGTGCTCGAGATAGAACACTATGTATTTATCACGATATCATTGAAGATATAAAATTATTTATATTCGTTCAATATATATATATATAATTAATTAAATAAATAAATTGTATTCAGATTATTACAATTCATAAATAAAAGTTGTAAATTATTTAGAAATAATTTTAATAAAAAAATTTCATCAATAAAATTTATAAATTATGTTCATTAATAATAATAATAATTTTATTTATTGTATGGATATGAATATCCATGTGAGATATTTTTATATATTATTGTATCAGAATATTGTCAGTTGTACATGGGAGGTGCTGTCCATTTTTCGACGGATAAATATACTCTCGGGGCATGATAATTTATTGGTATCAGAGCCCCAGGTTGCAATAGCCTGTTTCATGTTTTCGGATTTCTGAATTTATTTTTCTTGATATAACTTTCTAAGTTTTAGGACAAGATAGCGATAGGACATCTCCGGCTATAGGAGGTAAGTTGTTTACTGGTATTGCATATTGTAGTTAATTCTTACCTAGTTGTTTGTTATAGGTATGACTTGAGGTAGATCAGTCAATGTTTGTGACCGTGGTCCAGGTCAACCACAGAGATGATTTGTTGAGTCAGTGGTACCTTGACCTGATACTCGAGAGGTGAGTTTTCTGGGGTTCGACTGAGGTTGAGTCTGAAAGCATGAGTCAGGCTCATTACACCCTAATAGAGTTCCAAGATTTCGGTCTCAGGAAATATTACCAATTATACCAACCTAGACTACTACTAGTTGGGTGATGGATAGAGCTAGAATACCAGGGTTGACTCATAGTTAAGGACAGATTTACTCTAGTTCATAGGAACTACGATCGTTTAGTTGCTCATACTTGGTTAGATAAACAGGAAGGCATATGCGAGTATATGACTTGCACTGAAGCGTACAAGGCTGCATTAGCTACTTACGATCTATGAGATTAGGTTATTATTTGGTGCTTCATCATAAGAGAATTTTCAGGATCAGCCCGTTACTTGGATATTATTTCATGATGCCTTTTAGAGGCATTAGATAGACCATTGGTAGGTAAGAACAAGTAGAGTTCTTACACTTAGATTGCATGGTTTAGTTGTATCTCTGCCCTCTGAAGAGGTACTAACAATCAACCAGGAATTCAAGGGATGCCCCTTGGACTTCGGTAGTCGTTCGTTGTAAGTGGATCTTCATGTACTTGTAATGACGTAATTGGACATCATCCTGGGCATGAGTTGGTTTACTACCCACAGTTGAGTGTTGAGCGAGAGTTGTCACTTTTCGATATTCGGATAGATTCTCGTGGGAATTCGTTGGGACCAGGGATGATGAGATGTCTATTATTTCAGCACTACAAGCATAGATGCTATTATCCCAGAGATTGTCTGGGATATCAGTTGTCATTGATTATGGCTGTGGGATATGTTGTTTCACAACTCTTAGACGTTCCAATAGTTTGAGAATTTTCAGACATATTTTTAGAAGAACTCCCTGGCTTGCCCCCACAAAGGTAGGTGGAATTCATGATTGAATTGATTTCGAGTACAACTCCAGTATCAAAGGCTCCATACAGAATGACACCAAAGGAATTAGAAGAACTTAAGATACAATTATAGGAGTTGTTGGATAGAGGATTTATCTGCCCTAGTGTTTCACCTTGGGGAGCTCTAGTGCTCTTTGTCAAAGAAGGACGGGTCACTTAGATTGTGTATTGACTATCGACAATCGAA
>JBBUKS010498159.1:0-14570 GCA_038050645.1 Hedychium gardnerianum
CATATCCATGCCCTCAAAAATAAATTTGAACAAAGTGGTGATTTTTTGAACATGATTTAGATTTTTGGGACACATTCGTGTTAAAAAATTCACCGAACTCAATATATTATGTCAAATTTATATTTGAAGGCATGGATATGATCAGGAGAACTATATGAACAAATAGAAATTGGTTTTGTCTCATTCCGAAGTCCCTAGGTCCATCAACAATTTTAAAAAACACTAACCTGGTTTTTAAAAAATAATTTAAATTTGCGATAAATTCTCAGATTCGTCGCAGATTTGCAACGAATTTGAGAATTTGTCACAAAATTTAATTTATTTTTTTTAAAAAATAAATTTTTTCTTTCGAAAATCGTTGACGGACCTATAGAGCGCAAAATAACACAAAACCAGTTCCTATGTGTTCGTATAGTTCTCTTGATCATATCCATGCCCTCAAAAATAAATTTGAAAAAAGTGATGATTTTTTGAACACGATTTAGATTTTTGGGACACATTCATATTAAAAACTTCACCGAACTCAATATATTAGGTCAAATTTATATTTGAAGGTATATATATGATCAGGAGAACTATAAGAACACATAGAAAGTGGTTTCGTATCATTCCGTGCTCCCTAGTTCAATCAATGATTTTCAGAAAGAATAACCTGGTTTTTAAAAAATAATTCAAATCTGCAATGAATTCTTAGATTTGTCGCATATTTGAGATGAATTTGAGAATTCGTTGCAAATTTTAATTTTTTTTTTGAAAAAATAAAATCTTTCTAAAAATCGTTGACAGACCTAGGGAACTCGAAATGACACAAAACCAGTTACTATGTCTTCGTATAGTTCTCTTGATCATATCCATGCCCTCAAAAATAAATTTAAATAAAGTGGTGATTTTTTGAACATGATTTAGATTTTTGGGACACATTCATGTTAAAAAATTCACCGAACTCAATATATTATGTCAAATTTATATTTGAAGGCATGAATATGATCAGGAGAACTATACGAACACATAGGAACTGAGTTCGTCTTATTCCAAGGTCCCTAGGTCCATCAACAATTTTAAACACACTAACCTGGTTTTTAAAAAATAATTCAAATTTGCGACAAATTCTCAGATTCGTCGCAGATTTGCGACGAATTTGAGAATTCATCGCAAAATATAATTTATTTTTTTTTGAAAATCGTTGACGGACCTACAGAGCTCGGAATGACACGAAACCAGTTCCTATGTGTTCGTATAGTTCTCTTAATCATATCCATTCCCTCAAAAATAAATTTGAACAAAGTGGTAATTTTTTGAACATGATTTAGATTTTTGGGATACATTCATGTTAATAAATTCACCGAACTCAATATATTAGGTCAAATTTATATTTGAAGGTATGAATATGATCAGGAGAACTATATGAACACATAGGAACTGGTTTCGTATCATTCGGAGGTCTCTAGGTCCATCAACGATTTTCAAAAAGACTAACCTGGTTTTTAAAAAATAATTCAAATCTGCGATGAATTCTCAGATACGTTGCAGATATGCGATGAATTTGAGAATTCGTCACAAAATATAATTTTTTTTTAAAAAAATAAAATCTTTTCAAAAATTGTTGATGAACCTATAGAGCTCGGAATAACACGAAACTAGTTCCTATGTGTTCGTATAGTTCTCTTGATCATATCCATGCCCTCAAAATTAAATTTGAACAAAGTGGTGATTTTTTGAATATGATTTAGATTTTTGGGATACATTCGTGTTAAAAAATTCACTGAACTCAATATATTAGGTCAAATTTATATTTGAAGGCATGGATATGATCGGGAGAATTATACGAACACATAGGAACTGGTTTCGTATCATTCCGAGGTCCCTAGGTCCATCAACGATTTTCAAAAAGACTAACCTGATGTTTTAAAAAAAATTCAAATTTGCGACGAATTCTTAGATTCGTTGCAGATTTGAGACGAATTTGAGAATTTGTTATAAATTTTAATTTTTTTTTAAGAAATAAAATCTTTACGAATGACACGAAAATATTTCCTATGTCATCGTATAGTTCTCTTGATCATATCCATGCCCTTAAAAATAAATTTGAACAAAATGATGATTTTTTGAACACGATTTAGATTTTTGGGATACATTCGTGTTAAAAAATTCACCAAACTCAATATATTGTGTCAAATTTATATTTGAAGGCATGGATATGATTAGGAGAACTATACGAACACATAGGAACTGATTTTGTGTAATTCCGAGGTCTCTAGGTCCATCAACAATTTTCAAAAAGACTAACCTAGTTTTTAAAAAAGAATTCAAATCTGCGACGAATTCTCAGATTCGTCGCAGATTTGCGACGGATTTGAGAATTCATCGCAAAATTTAATTTAATTTATTTTTAAAATAAAATCTTTTCGAAAATCGTGATGGACCTATGGAGCTTGGAATGACACGAAATCAGTTCCTATGTGTTCGTATAGTTCTCTTGATCATATCCATGCCCTCAAAAATAAATTTGAACAAAGTGGTGATTTTTTGAACACGATTTAGATATTTGGGACACATTCGTGTTAAAAAATTCACCGAACTCAATATATCAGGTCAAATTTATATTTAAAGGCATGGATATGATCAGGAGAACTATACGAACACATAGAAACTGGTTTCATGTCATTCCTAGGTCCCTAGGTCATTCAACGATTTTCAAAAAGACTAACCTGGTTTTTAAAAAATAATTCAAATCTGCGACGAATTCTCATATTCGTCGCAGATTTGCGAAGAATTTGAGAATTCGTCGGAAAATTTAATTTTTTTTAAAAATAATTTTTTTACGAAAATCGTTGACGGACCTAGGGAGCTCGGAATGACACGAAACTAGTTCCTATGTGTTCGTATAGTTCTCTTGATCATATCCATGCCCTCAAAAATAAATTTGAACAAAGTGGTAATTTTTTGAACATGATTTAGATTTTTAGGACACATTCATGTTAAAAAATTCACCGAACTCAATATATTATGCCAAATTTATGTTTGAAGGCATGAATATGATCAGGAGAACTATACAAACACATATGAACTAGTTTCGTGTCATTCCGAGCTCCCTAGGTCCATCAATGATTTTTAGAAAGAATAATTTATTTTTTAAAAAATAATTCAATTCTGCGACGAATTTGATAATTAGTCGCAAATTTGCGACGAATACTCAAATTCATCGTAGAATTTACGACGAATATTTAATTTTGTCGCCAAATTGAAACAAAATTTGCGACGAAATAATTTCGTCGCTAAATATTTTTTTTTTTAGTGATAAAAAGAAGTTAATGAACAAATATCATATCGCTTTCAAAAATGAGTTTGCATTATTGTTGTACCTAACATAATCATGAGGTTGCTATATCTTTGTTCACTTCTTTCAAAAGTAGAATATTCTTGCTCTTGCAATAGAAAATAAAGAAAATTTAATTAATTTTGTTGGAATACATTTTATAGGAAAAAATTATAATTATAAGAATTGACAAATGCAATGAATTTTTAAGAAATTAGAAAAATAAAATAAAATTGTTTTTACATTTTAAAATCAAATAATTTTATCTAATCTTCCTACTAATTTATGATTGATTCACTTAGCAAACTCGATTGGGTTGATTCAAATAATCTTTAATTAACTTGGTCGAGTACGTAGTTCGATCATCCTAATTAGTTATGTTCAAATTAATAGTTAAACTAGTCAAATAATAGATACATTATACAAGAGAGCTTCTGGTTAGGGGTGCAAACAAATCGAGCCAATTCGCGAGTTTTTCGAATCGGCTCGAAAAATATTTAATTCGTATTCGAAATTATTAAATTCGAGTCGAATTCAAGCATGTTCGATAATTTTTTCTAGCCGAATTCGAACTCATACTATTTTATTCGATTATTCACGAGCCGCTCGGGAGCCGAACTCAAATTAAATTTTAATTATTTTTATATATTTTTAACTTAAATATATTCAAATTAAGGTTCAAATAATTCGAATCAAATTCGAATTTAAGTCATTTTGAATTATTATTCGAATATGTTCGAATCGAAGTTCGAATAATTCGAATCGAATTCGAACTCGAATTTCATTTCGAATCGAACTCGAGCTAAATTTATTTATATTTTTGAACTTTGAATATCATATATATTTTTAAATTCAAATTTAAATATTAATATTTTATATTATTCGATTCGATTCGTTTGTACTGCTCTTCACTCCGAAGAAATTGTATGAATCAATGTTTTACAATTATAATATTTTTTAATTTCTTCTTCTGACATAAGTAGCCATGCAACATTTATAAAATATAGAGTTTATAATTGTAAAACATTGACTCTGGATTTAAAGGGGTTAGCAACATAACTTTCGGTCTTCTCTCTATCAGATCATAACTTATACAAATTTAAAAGTATATTATTAGAATATTTATTCTATTGGGATTCGAACTTTCATTTTTTTATTTATTTTTTTTAAAGTATTTTATCACTGTATCACACTTGTGAAGGCATATGATACATCTTTTAATAGATATATTATGGGTTGTTTACTCTTTTAATGAATTATACATATTCTCGTGTAAAGTAAGATTAAAAATTATGTAACATTATAAAAGAGGAAAATAAAGAAGAACGTGATGAAACTAATTAAAAAGGGAATGAAAGAAGAATAATTAAAAAGGAGTAATGATGAAATGATTTTAAAGAATATGAAAATAAAAACAATAAATTATGTTGTTGTCTTGATTTCATGAACTTCTCTTCTTACGAACCTTTGCACTTATTGCTTACTCCTTTTCTTCCTTTGACCTCTAAACTCGTAATTTTAGATGATCTTTGAGGTTTGAACAATATTACAACGATCTTACTCAAAAATATTTAGCGATAATATTAGAGATAATTTTTATTAGGATTCATTAATTATATTTTTTTTTCCTACAGTTGGACTTGTATTTTTCTTATACATTTTGATATTATTGTATTTTAGTATATCATTCTCATTTATCATTATGAATATAATTAGATCATCATTTTGAGTCGGGTATTGCGTTAATATTTGTCTGTATCATTAAATAAAAAAAAACTATACTCTTTGGTCAAATAATTTCAATCAATTCTCAAATTGTGAAATTTATTTTTGAGCTCTCTTCTCTCTCCCTCTCTCTTAAGAGTTCTAAGGCTTCAAAAGAAAAATACCCTTAGGGCTACGATGTAGTGACAGGACGTTTAAGTCATCATCCAGACACTCGCAATTCGATCCTCAGATATGACGCATTTATAAGAATTTTTCTTTCAAATAGAGCGCACAACCAAGGGATGTTGGGCTTTTGGATTGCCCGCCGCGAGCGCTTCCCGATTTACTCTGATGATTGATGAAAAACTTTCGTAGAATCTGACCGATCATCCCAGATTCGACTATTATTTGATTTATCATTTTTTCTAAAGCTTCAAAATTCATCTGGATTTAAAATTTAAAGTGCTTCTAGTTTGAGTTATAGGTCGTTGTATTTTAACAGTTGATTGTCAATCAATTGTAAGCCCTTGAGAGGTAATATTGTCTTAAAAGAAGATCTTGCCTTCATCTTGGGCTTAACACTTAAATTTATTCAAAAGAGTGTGTCGATATATATATATATATATATACATAAAAAGGATGACTCGACCATGGATGAGATTATAAGTAAATGATGAAGATACCAAAAAAATATGTATATTTCTAAAATGGACATCTCGAATAACTAAAAAGGTGTGTCAAGATTATAAACGAGCAAGATCCACCTCACTATGTTGAGCTCCACTGTTCAAGTTGTTGACTCATTATCGATTTAACTAATCGGACCTAATTATTAGATCAACACCGATGATCTCCAATTACTTAACTTGATTACTTTTGGGACTAATAAATGGAATGGAATGGAAGGATAAAAATTGAATGGAACAGAGGGGATTATGCACTCTTTCTGTCAACCCCTATTGTCTCTGACTATTCTTTCACGGTAAGCGTGATACACCCTCCATTATGATCCTTCTACCTCTACCTCTATCTATATTCCTGTTACTCACACCATCAATGCAATAGCAAAAGCCCATGTCACGGCTCTTGTTCATTAGCCACCCAAGAATTATAGAAAAACTAGTTATACTTGGTTGTACAAGCCTTTATATAGAAAATGATTTCATAGATGAGACTAGATGTTAAGCATTTGATGAAAGTTTAAAAAGATCATAAGGGATTGGATATTTAGTGTGTTAGAAGTCCAAGCAAGTTAAGAAAGATTGAGTGTTTGACAAGTGTTAAAGTTTAGATAGGTCATAGAGAACTACATCTTGTCAAGTTATAAAAGTTAGACAACAAGTTATGGAGGATTAGATATTTGACAAGTGATGAAATCTCAATAGGTTAAAGTTAGAGATGTAAATGAATCAAATATTTGTGAACAAGTTTGGTGTTATGTTTGGTAAAGGCTTATTTTTATTTATTCAATATATACAAAGTTAATTAAATAAATAAACTTGAACAACTCATTAAATTAAATGAGCAAGTTTGAATATATATGTATTTAGCTCGTTAATATTCATGAACAGAGATTGTGAACTGTTCACGAACAATATTCATGAATAAAATTTATGAACTAGGTTCATCAATAAAACTTTTATCAATATGGTAAATGAAGAAAAAAAACTCTCAAAACGAACAAACAAGCTTATATCAAACTCACTAACCAACTAAATAAGCTTTAACATATAAAAGTTTAAAATAATCGAACAAACTTAAATTGAGAACTCGATAATATCTAAATGAACCAAACCCAAGACAAGCTTGAACCACCCTCAAGCTCATAAGAAAGAAATCGAGCCAAGCTTGAATAACCATTTCAACGGTTTGATTCATTTTAAACTCATCTTGGCTTGGCTCATACCTTATCAAAAAAGCTTGAAGAACACAAAGTTTTGTTTGGCTTGACTAGTTTACAACCCTAGTTAAAGTTGACTAAATGTTAGACATGGTTAAAATCACAAAGGAATAAACTTTGAGCAGTGATGAAGTCCCAGAGGCTAGGCCTCTAGGCATTGGAAGATTTAATGAGTCAATGTTGGTTGATACCAAGCAATGGATGAAGTCCCAGAGGCCTAGCCTGGCCTCTAGGCACTAGAAGATTCAATGAGTCAATGTTGGTTGATACCAAGCAATGGATGAAGTCCCAGAGGCCTAGCCTCTAGGCACTGGAAGATTCAATGAGTCAATGTTGGTTGATACCAAGCAATGGATGAAGTCCCGAAGAATTGGTCTCTAGGCATTGAAAGTCTCGGAATTAATTTTTAAGCATTGGTGTAGGATGTTAGGACCTTGCGAGCTAGAGGGGGGGTGAATAGCTCCAATTGCTTTGTGTCGATTTTGTGCTCGTCGTTTGAATGTGCAAGGGAAATTTCAAACCAAATCGATGTCACATGCACAACACCAAGATTTTACTTGGTTCACCGCCTTCCAAGGCGACTACTCCAAGGCCTAGTCCTAGCAATTTACCACTACTAAACCTTTTCCTTCTCGAAAATCCTTCAGAGGCAGAGAAACCTCTTACAATAAGTTTTCACAACAATACAACAAGAATATGAAATACAAAAGAAAATACATGAAAGTAAACTACTTTACAAGAATCTTGCTTTAGATGCTTTCTTATTGCTTGAAATTGCCTCTTGATGGTCATGAAATATAGCAAGACTTCATACTCAATCCTTCAAGAATCAAGTACTTCTGATTTCCTCCAAAATCCACTTTTAAAGGTTGTTGCTCAGGCTGATTTCCACCTACCAATTGATTGCTAGACTTTATCAATCGATTGTCACGTCAAATCCGACTATTTAAACCTACAGAACGGCTGTTTCCACATAATTTGACTGCTATCAGTCGATTGTCGAACTGAACAATTGATTTTGCAACATTCTATTCGCTACTATAGTGCTAGCAGTTGATTGCTTGAATCTAGCAATTGATTGATACTGTAGCAAAACACTATAGCAGAAAACTCTAAACTTGGTATTGTAGCAAATTCTAATCACTGTAGCAAACTCTATTTTTCTGGATTTAGGGTTTGCAACAAACCCTCACTACTGTAGAAACAATATTTACTATAACAATAGCCCTACTTACTATAATAAATCCTAAAAACGGGTCAAATCTGAATTTCAAGATTTAGAGTCCATTAATCGATCGATTCACCTAATTTATCAATTAATACTCATGTTTTAGCCTTACCAAGATTGAATTCTCATCTTGTATAGTATCTGATTGACCTCAACCTACCAGGACTTTCTTTGCTCAACATCCGATCAACCTTGACTTGTCGAGACTCGTTACCTAGTATCTGACCAACCTTGACCTGCCGGGACTTCATCGTTGTCTGACATTCGATCAATCTTGACCTGTCGAGATTTCCTCGTGACCTGGCATCCAGTCAACCTTGACCTATAGAGACTTCCTTCATCACCAAGTGTCCGAGATTTCCTAGTGGCCTACCTCTCATGCCAATGAAGGTTTCCTAACTTGAATCCTTCATTCTCCCTGTTTAGAACACATCAAAAACACATCCTCTCAAAATTCATTCTCTTCTTCAATTCCTAACTTTCAATCATTACAATGAAGTTTTCCTACCTTCCATTGTCTCAAATGCTCAACTTTAAGCATACATCCATTATCATTCATTCATTCACTTAATTTTATGCATTCTCCTCCTTTCATATTGAAATCATGCCTTTAAGGAGGGCCTCCCTCTTAAAACATACTTCAACTTCAATTATTGCACCAACAATGATTTAGAGTTCCTAAACCTTTGAAAAAATTCAAATCTAAGTCACGGGGTTAAAAATTCAACTTTGAATTTAAATCTCCCTCTCAATTCTATTTCTTTTCTTTTTAACTTTCCTTTCTCATTTTTATCAAGAAAATCACCTTTGAATACTTATCTAAGGTGATTTCATACAGACATTACTTATATCAAATACTATCAGAGAAAAATAGTTTTATATGAAAATACATATTATTTTCAAAGAATGACACAAAGTTGAAAATCATTGAAAACTTCAATGTTTTATTCTAACTTTGTATCAATATAATCAATAGTGATTTCTATCAATAAATAGACTTCATCAAAAAAATTCAAAATAATTTTGAAATGATTTTCAAACTCAATTTTAAATCATGATCTATGGTCTAAATGCACATAACTTGACTTTCTCAATGACTTGCAAAAAAATGTGGCATTGAGTAAAAACATCGTCTCATCTTGCAAGCGGCTAGAGTCTTGAATAGGAGGAGGGGGTATGCGCTTACTTTTATTTATCTTAACAATCTCATACCTACACCTTACTTCTAAGAAAACATCATTTGAGGTCTCTATAATCAACGACCCACTTATGATCATTTACGAGTGTCTAGATGCTTGTGTTTCACCACCAATGTCAAGTCAAATCATAAATTTGATCAGCGAGCTCAAAGATGTATTTTTGTTGAATATCCTATTGGTAAATAGCTTATAAATTCTATGACATAGAGGATACAAAAAATTTGAAAGTCGAGATGTTATTTTTCATGAACCTTGATGTGTGTATTTCATGCATAGTTTTTATTATTGTTTTGCATATATTTTATTCCATCACATGAGTATATCTTGCATACTTTCATTCTCTTTTTATTATTTTTACTCTTTTAGTTTGGAGATATGCTCTTTGTGCTTTTTAATTGACAGGATGTGAAATCAGAGCTAAATTGAAGCTAAAAACACCTTAGAATGAGGACTTTACATCAAGAAATATGCTTTGACCATGTTCCATGACACGGGCATGTTCCTCCAGCCAAACCAGATGCAAAACAGAGCAGCCATGATGATTGCAGAGCTAGGCACGATCAATGCTCGTGGGCGGCGCCCCACTAATTTAGGAATTTGTAACAGATTGGGATGCATTTGGAGGGCTGTAAAAGGACCTAAGAGGCTCTTGAATGGAGGAGGAGGGTTTTCTCTGTGACAATGAACCCCTAGAAGAGCCGTTCCAAGGAGCTATCGAAGTTTCATCCACCCTAGAGCTTGGAGATTCTTCCGAAGAAGCCGACAACATCATGACTAAGCTTTCTCTTCTCTTTTCTCTTTGATTCGAGTTGTAGCATGTTTTCTTCTTTATCTTTTAGATGTAACTCCATCTCCATGGAGTAGTACTCTAAATTCTAGGATGAGGGAGTAACCCGATGATTATTGACATTCATTCTATATTTATCTATCTTTCTTTATCGCATGATATATTTATCCATGATTCGACTTTATTGTGCATATGTGATTATTACACTAACCGTGCATCTTTATATTCCACGGGACATGGGAAAGGACCGAAAGGTAAACCCAAATCTCAGACCCATAAAAATTGAGACGTGGGGGTTGGTCATGAAAGTAATCCAAAACCTCATGAGCACACCATTGGCTATCACAAAGACTAATGATTTTATCACAAAGATTGGTCTCTCTATCAACTTGATGTTCAAAATGCTTTTCTCCATGGTGACTTAGATGGAGAAGTATACATGCTTCTACAACTTGGCTATAGTCGATAGGGAAAGAACATCGTTTGTCGAGTAAACAAGTTGCTCTACAAATTAAAACAATCTTCTCGAAATTGATATTCTAAAATTCCTATAGCTATTTAAAAGGTCAAATATAAGTAGTCTATGGTCTAAATTTATTTTTTGCACGACCATGTGGGGACTCAGTCACAACTGTATTAATCTACGTTGATGACATGATAATCATAGGAAATGATCATAATGCCATAAAGACTCTCAAAAGCTTTATCCATGAGGACTTTTGAATAAAAAACCCTAGAAAGTTGAAGCATTTTTTGGGAATAGAAGTAGCTACATCAAAACAAGGAGTTTCTATATCACAACGAAAATACACGTTTGATTCACTCGATGAGGTGGGCTCCTTAAAGCTGCTTAAATCACTTTTTCTATGCATTAAAAATTAAAACACACACTAACAGATGGAGAAATCCTTAAAGATCCTTCACAATATAGAAGTCTTGTTGGAAAACATATTTACCTAACAATCACTCATCTAGATATCACCTATTTGGTGCATCTTCTTAGTTAGTTTATGCACCATTCATGTAAACTACATTTTGACGTAGTTGTTCGAGTTCTACGATTTTTAAAGGGAATACCTAGATAAGGTAATTTTCTTTCATGCAAAAATGATCTTAATTTGATTGGTTATTGTGATGGTGATTGGGGAGGCTACTCTACTACAAGAAATTCAATTTTTGGATATTGTATTTTCCTTGGCTCCTCTCTTGTTTCTTAGAAGACAGAGAAAAAAGTAACTATTTCTCATTCCTTAGAAGGGGTGGAGTATAGTGCAATGATAGAGTTAGATATGCGTTAACTTAGTTGAGATATCTCTTATATGATAAATCAATAATTTGAGCCCTACCCATATTGCACTATAATAACAAAGTAGTATTACATAGCAAATCCTACTTTTTATATTAGGAAAAGAATTCAATTAAGTCAAATTTCTACTATCTTTATGTTGTCACACGCTCAAATTGTCAATTTCTTTACTAAACCACTTGGAAAATCAATCTTTCTATCTCATTTGCGCAAATTGAGCATTTTAAATATCGATTTTTTTTATAATCCAGGTGTATGGGCCTTCGATACAACTAGTTCGGGAGGTGGACGACCCAACTCCACAAACCGTCCATCAGACAAATCTAGAAGCGTGAGCAGCTCCTCACCTAGTAGCCAACATCCTAGATTTTTCATCCTACTAAAGGAAAATGTCTTGTAGTATGTCATAACTTGAATTCAAACCGTGGATGCTTAAGTAACTACTTGAGCGCCTTGCATGCTCCCCCTTGAGGGGGTATTGAAATATATATGTCAAGTGTTATTTTAGGAAGATATTAATTCCTATAATTACAATAAACTTTTCCATTTTCTTTGTTTTGATTAACATGTAATTAGTTCATTCTTCTCCATATTTCTTGCTGTAACGTTAGAGTAATATGTGTCAATTATGTATTGCCTTTTTTTACTTTCTATCTTTCTTATATGTACGAGGTGTACATAATATTCAATAAAAAATATTTTTTAGATTTTTTATCTCCTTGTTTCTTTACATCTTGTTTCTTTATAATTCTAGGTTATCGATTCTGAATTGTGATTCTATTTTGAGTTCTGGGTTCTATTTTTTTTAGATGGCAACAGAACTTGGCAGTGCACATTGTTGATGGGTTGATCCCAACCTGGTTGAATTTCGTCTTGTTTGTTGAATGGGTGGTGAGTGTCTAGTTGCGAATTTTTTTCTCTTTGTTGTTGACACATTTTCTTGGTTTAAAATTCATGCAAAGGTTCATACTGAGGCAGCTTCTGGGGTCACAAGGTAGAGAGGGTCACTTTAGGAATAATCTGTATGAAGTACATCTTTTTTTTCCTTACTTTTTAATTCAGGATTTAGGTATTTAGAGATGATCAATTTAATTTTATAAAAAAAATTCTTATCAAAATAAATAAAAAAATACTCATGAAGACTTATCCAAGTAGTATTCTTAGAGTTATCATTCCACTAGAAGAAAATCTCTGTAGTACATTGTAATTGAAATTCAATTCTTAAATATTTGATTAACCGAAATATATCCTTTGTCAATATCCTTTGAGATGGATAATTATTTCTTGTAATTTGAAGTATATCAAAATTTGTAACTGACACTTTAGTAATTCCATGTAGATTAACAAAAGCCATACTCAAAATATTAGAAGAGAAAATCTTTAAATAAATTTATTTATTTGAAATAATGTTTTGTGTTTTGCCTCTCTATTTATTTTTGTGACAAATTCTTGAGAAATCATAGAACTTTTATTTTTTAATGCTAAAAGAGAAAATACATATAGGTGGCAATAAAACTTAGTTTAGTACTTGCGGCTTATAATTGCTCTATGATGGTTAAAGAAACAACAACAAATGTTTAGTGGTGGAATGACCCACTTTGATGTTTCCCAATTGTTGGTGTCAAGGGAGACCAGATGAATGTGGAGATTGTTAGGATTGTTGATATCGCTAGAGAGGATAAATAGTATTTTATGATTTCACATTTGTTCTCGACCATTGTGCTCATCTATAATATTTTCATATGTAGTGAAAAGAATAGAGTGTCAAGGGAGACCAGATGAATGTGGAGATTGTTAGGATAGTTGATATCGCTAGAGAGGATGAATAGTATTTTATGATTTCGCATTTGTTCTTGACCATTGTGCCCATCTATAATATTTTCATATGTAGCGAAAAGAATAGAAACAAAATATACAGTAAAATACATGCACGACACACTAATTTAAAGAGGTTCAAAATCTCTAGTTCCTACTCCACAATCCACCGTCCTAACAAAATAACTACTAGCTCTCTCCTTGTTGGATACCTTTCATAGGCCAAGAAATATCTTACAACACATGTTGTTATACAAGTAACACAAAAACAAAACAAAGATATAAATGAACAATTTATATGAAAAGAACTTTACTTTGAGTATTTTGTGATTGATTTAGAATGCCTCCTGAGGTATGGAAATGCAACGGTATTATTCTCAAAAATCCCTAAGAATCAACTATAAAAATCTCTTCGAAATTCTTATATTATAGCCTTTAGGCCGAAGTTGATTTTCATCAATCAGTTGAATATTTATAACCATCAGTCGATTGTTCTATCGAATTTGACTGATGTATCTGTAAAACAACTCTTACCAACTCTAATTTGACCATAAACAGTCAACTATTACTATTCATCAGTCGATTGATACCCAAACAATAGAGTGTCATAGCCGACTTAGAAATCTTTTGTTCGCTACTACAGTATCCACAATCGTTTGCACAACTCGACTGATCATCATTAGTAAAATTGATCAATCGAGTTATAAACTTTCTATTTACTACAATAATAATAGTAAATTGTGCAAGTCAACTGATCAACATTAGTTGAGGTGATCAATTTTGTTTAATCTCTTATTTACTACAGTAACAACAGTCGACTACCCAACTTGATTGATTAGCATCAATTGAGTTGATCAATCAATTTTCTATTTACTATAGTGATATCAGCCCAAGATCAATTGATTAGTATCAATCGAGTTGATCAACCGATTTCATAACTTTTTTTGCTATAGTAACATCAGTCGATTGTCCAACTCCACTGATCAACATTAGTCTAGTTGATTAATCGATTTTCTAACTTTTTGTTTATTATAGTAACAGTTGGATTTTATTATTTATCAACCAATTGTATTATAGTAACACTGAAGAAGAAATCCTAAACCTTGAACATTGTAGTAGAAAACCTAAATATTATAGCAGAAATTCTAAACCCTAAATATTGTTCACAATGTTGAAAAATAGTATTCAGATCGAATACCCTTTATGCCAAGGGACCTTTATGTCTTTGAAACTTTCTCTCGTGATTAGTATAGGCCAATCTTGACGTACTAAGGCCTCATCCTTGCCTAGTATTTAATTGACTTTAACCCAC
>JBBUKS010498170.1:0-14567 GCA_038050645.1 Hedychium gardnerianum
CCGTGGCTAGGGTTTCTTCACATGACCATGTCTGAGACACACAGTCGTGGCTAGGATTTTCCCTATTGTTGAAGCACGACTGTGCCTAGGACGTAGGGCCAGTTCCTTGGCCGTGCTAGGAGGCGCGGCTAGGTGTCTTGGCCCTGCCTACTCTACTTCCTGCTCTGCTTCTTGCTCTACTTCTTGCTCTGCTTTTTGCTTTTCTCTACATTTAAGCTCTATTTTTCTCTCCATTTAAGCTTTGTTTTGCTCTGAAACGCATCCTATCAATGAAAATAAAAAAAAGCAAATCTCCGAACAATGTGGAGTAAAAAGCATGATAACATAATAAAATGGGATGCGATAATATAGATCATGTCAATGAAATGTAAGTAGATGTGCAATATAGAGTGTCTAAAAATAAATATAATCTACGCACATCAAGTTCTCGGCGTGGATATGAATAGAGGCAAGGCTCGATAGTGTTGCTCTATTGATGCTCTTTCCACTTCACGTGATCCGTCAGGTATAAGTAGAATAAATTTCTTTCCATAAAATTTTATATTGCGATTATGTCTGCACGTGTTTTATCTTGCATGCGTGGATATGTGTGTTGTAATAAATTATGATTTATTATTTATGTCTTTCGCTGTACACGTTTTTAAAATATCTAAAAGCACGCATCCGCGTCAGGCTACCCAACATTTTGGAGACGAGATGAACCCTCTTTGGTTTAATTGTAAACCAAATCGGTTTAGTTTTAATTAAAAGATGTTTTATTATTGAACCAAAGTGTTTTGGTTTTGAACCAAGTTGGTTTGGTCTTGAACCAAACATAAGGCTAACGGATGGGTTTGTCTTAGCGGTAACGGGTTTTGGACTTGCTCTCCAACCCATTATAAAATCTATATATGATAAAGATTAATAGAAAGATGTACTAGGTTTTTGATTAAACCCTCCTCTCTCTTCCTCTCTCTTTACCGCTGCCGCCTAAGGAGGACTCCTCGCCGCTGCCCAAACCGTCTATGGATTTTCTCCCGCTGGCCACCAAGGAACCGCCCTTCCTCCTCCAGCTAGCCTCCGACCTTCGCATCAAAGGCAGAACCATCGGCATCTGCCATCCAGCACAAACAATAGTGAACTGCTACTGTCCCGCACATGTAGCGGCTTCCCAGCAGAACCAAAGTCACCATAAGGTCCTACCTCTGGTTGCCCTTCCCTCCGATAGTCACCTGCTAACCTTGGACTCCCTTGCCACCATCCACAGCGTCTGCAGTAGTGAGGAACGCCCACAAACAATAGCCCCTTTATGGCTGTTGTTTGACTTATTTTTGTCTTGTCGAGTTGCGTATGCCATCGAGCATCGAAACGAGTGGGATATCCTCCGCGTTTGGTATCGTCGGGTTGCTAGCACCACCGGATACCGAAGCATTGGTGAGATCCTCTCTCAGATCGCGTCAACTCCGATTGTCGGCTATTACTGAAGAAGGAGACACGACTCGTGGCTTTGAAAGTCATCTCGACGATTGCTTAGCTGTATACAAATAGAGGTGAGGCTTGACAGTGTCGCTGGTTGATGTCATTCTTGCTCCACGTGATTCGTTAAGTATAACTAGATTAAAAAAAAATTGTAAAATTTTATTATGCAGTTATGTCTATCATGGATGTATCATTGTATGCGTGTGGTGTGTGTGGTGCGTGTGATGTAATAAATAGTTATTATGTTTATTTTTTTACTTCTACTACATGTTTACGAAACATGTTTTAGCACACACCCACATTTGACCACCCAACAGTGGTATCAAAGCTTGATTGTGCTTTGAAATAATTGTAAAATTATTTTACGAGTCGTATTTGGTCATAAACTTTATTTTAAAACTTTTCCTAATTTGTTAAGAAATTTTAATTTTGAAAAATTCTTATTTTGTTAGAAAATTATAATTTTGAAAAGTTTCCTAATTTATTAGGAAAATTTATTTTTGAAAATTTTCTGAAGCAATTTAGGAAATTCTAATTTTGAAAAATTTCTGAAATATTTAAGAATATTTTAATTATATTTCTTAATACAACAACAATAATAGCCAAGCCTTATCCCACTATGTGGGGTCAGCTATATGGATCGTTTTACGCCATTAGAAAAAGGATCCATATAGGAAATTTAAAATATTTCTTAATCAGATTAGGAAATTGTTTCCTAATTAATTAGATTTTCTTAATTGAGAATTTTTCCTAAATAAAATATGTAATTGAATTTGGAAATTTGTTTCCTAATTTAATTAAGGAATCTTGATTTATGAAAATTAGATTCTTAAATATTTTATTTCCAAATAAAAGGGATATGACAACTATGACATTGTTAATGCCATGATCATGCCATATTGTATGCCATGTAAATGCATTAATTATACCTTATTTTATGCCATGATTAGATGCATTAATTATGTCATGTCATTTGCCATGATTAGTTTCATTAATTATGTCATGTCATGTAGATAATTTAAAATATTTACATGGAAAAGAGGATGAGATCTAAATCTCTTATGAAAAATATTAAAACCTACACCTTCCATTAATATCATAAGAACCAGAGCTTGATTTCTCGTTTGGGTTGTTGGACTCACTTCAAGCTCAACTTGAAATTAAATATGTTCAAACAATTGTGATATAATCTCATGATTAACGGGTTGGTTTTAACTTGAAGTATTAATTTGTTAGACTCACTCTAAGGTCAATGTGGATAGAGGTGATGTTGGGTGACATACATATGATTTTAATGAGTTAACAACCCGATGTTTATGCCAATGTTAATTAGTTGATAGCATAATGTGATAGTTACATGTGTGATATGTAATCGATATCTTGATACCTACCACTAGAGATAAGAATGGCTTGTTGGACTCACTCCAAGATTGTTCTTATCTATAGTGGATATCAACCACTTGGAGAAAACCTACGATCTCTCAAATTCAAAATAAGGGCTCTTGAATTTGATAAGTAAGTGGATTCTCGTATATATATAAAATATTTACATTTACGAAATAAAATTTTTTCTCTCATGTTTGCTCAATTGTGTATTTCTAGGTTATTCGATTACGCATGACGTCTTTGAATTTACACTCAATTTTGGACATGAACAAATTAACTGGGCTAAACTTCCTGGACTGGTATCAGAATTTGAGAATCATTCTCAAATATGAAAAGATAGCCAATGTCCTCGAAGAACCTCTTCCCAATCCTCTTGTAGATGATGCTACTGATGACCAAAGGTTGGTCTATCAGAATCACACGGCTGACTCAGATTTGGCCAGTTGCATCATGCTAGCCTCGATGTCTCCCGAACTGCAGAATTAGCATAAGCATATGGATCCTTATACTATTATCTTTCATCTTCGTGAGTTGTTCGTTGAGCAAGCGAGGTCCGAAAGGTTCGACGTCTCCAAGCTCCACTTTTGCTCACGAATGCAAGAGGGTTCATCTATAGTGCAACATGTACTAAAGATAAATGGCTATATTGAGCGATTGGGATCACTTGGTTTAATGATATATCATGAATTAAATATTAATTTAATTCTGCATAGTTTATCTGATAGTTATTCATAGTTTGTGATGAACTATCAGATGAATTGTATTGAATCCATGATTCTAGAGCTGATCAACATGCTCAAGACTTTGGAGTCATCTGCTAAGAAAGAACAGAAGGCGGTGATGCTAGTTGACTCCTCGAAGAAATGTTCTAAGAGGAAGTCAAAACATCAAGCCAAAGGAAAGAAAGAGAATGTCAAACCAGTAGAACTGGCACCAAAGGGCCTATGTCACCATTGTGGCAAGGTGGGTCATTAGCGAAGAAATTGCAAGATCTATCTTGAGTTCATAAAGAAGAAGACGACATTCAATGCCTCATCTGCTTCAGGTATCTTAATTATTGAATGTCATAATATTTCCTCTGACACTTGGATATTGGATACTGGGTGTGGCTCACATATATGTAATGACATGCAAGGGCTAAGGAATAGTAGAAGACTAGTCAAAGGAGAATTAAATTTGCGAGTTGGCAATGGAGCAAAGGTTGTAGATGTCGCCATCAGAACTTATTTGTTAAAGCTTCCTAGTGGACTAGTTTTGAAATTGGTTAATTGTTATTTTGTTCCTGCATTAATAAAGAACATTATTCTATTTCCTATTTTAAATAGAAAAGGTTTTCATTTAACTTTTAGTAATAATTATTATAACATAACTTTGAATGGAGTTCTTTATTGGACTAGAGCATTATGCAATGGAATCTACGTGTTAGATATATTCAATATAGAAATGAACAATAAGCGTGCTCAAATAGATGATCAGTTAACCTCGTACTTGTGGCATTGTCGCCTTGGCCATATAAGTAAGAAACACATGTCCGAAGTACAAAAGGTTGGCAGTTTGAAATTATTTGATACATGCATCTCATGCTTAAAAGGCAAGATGACTAAGTTATCTTTTTATGGAAAGGATGAACTAGTGGAAGAGTTGCTCGGCCTTATACATATTGATGTATGTGGACCAATATCAACTCAAGCAGGAGGAGGTTATAGTTACTTCATTACCTTTATCGATGATTACTCACGATTTGGGTATGTGTATCTATTAAGATACAAGTGTGAGGCCTTTGAAAGGTTCAAAAAAAATCACAAATGAAGTAAAGAAACAACTTGGAAAAAGTATTAAAATACTTTGATCCAATCGAGGTGGTGATTACTTAAGTCAAGAGTTTCAAGATTATCTAAGGGACAATGGAATATTGTCTCAATAGACTCCACCTTATACGCCACAAGATAATGGTGTATCTGAAATGCGAAACTGAACCCTATTGGACATGGTTAGGTCAATGATGAATTATGCGAGTCTTCCCATATCCTTTTGGGGTTATACACTAGAGATAGTTGTTTACTTACTAAATAGAGTCCCGACCAAGACAATCTCTACTACTCCATTTGAGAAATGGATTGGTAAGAAATCTTACCTATCTTACTTGAAGATATGGGGATGTGAAGAGGACTGTATCAGATAAGCTAGATGTCAAATCTGATAAGTATCTATTTATTGGTTGCCCTAAGGAAACTAGGGGTTACCAATTCTATCATCCCTTGGAACAAAAAATGTTTGTTTCAAAGCATATTATATTCCTAGAGAAAGAGTTTCTCTTACAGGAAAATAGTGGGAGTGAAGTTGAACTTAAGGAGGTTCAATAAACTCCAATAGACACAAAAGAGACGCTTAGTCAAGAACTACAATCGATTACTCATGATGATGAGCTATCGACTGAACCTATGGATACACTACCTCTTCATAAATCTAGTAGAACATGTATGATTCCTGAGAAATATGGATTTCTCATAAGTGAATTGAATGATGTGTTGCTCAATGATGATGAGGAACCTACTGATTATGAAGAAATTCTGAAAATTTTAGAAAGGGATAAGTGGCTAACAGCCATGAAGTCAGAAATGAATTCCATGTATAAAAACAAAGTTTGGAACTTGGTGGACCTACCTGAAGGCATTACGCCTATTGGGTGTAACTGGGTTTTTAAGAAGAAAAATGACATGGATGGTAATATAATTACCTATAAAGCTAGATTGGTGGAGAAAGGCTATAATCAAAGGCAAGGTGTTGACTATGACAAAACCTTCTCATCAGTAGCTATGCTTAAATTCATTCGGATACTCCTAGCCATAGCAACACATTACGATAATAAGATATGGCGATGGATGTGAAAATGACTTTCCTTAACGAAAATCTATTTAAGGAAGTGTATATGATATAACTCGCGAGTTTCACATCTGTTGATAAAAATAAAGTATACAAGCTTTAGCAAACCATTTATGGATTGAAGCAAGCATCCAAGAGTTGGAATATTCATTTTGATGAGGCAATCAAAAGGTTTGATTTCTCACAAATTCCTAACAAAAATTGTGTGTATGAGAAGGTTAGTGGAAGTGTTGTCATATTCTTAGTGTTGTATGTTGACAACATATTGCTTATAGGAAATGATATTCCTATTCTACAGTCAGTTAAGGTTTGGTTTCCCAAAACATTCTCCATGAAAGACATAGGAGAAGCAACATATATCCTAGGGATTAAGATCTATAGAGATAGATCAAAACGGTTGCTTGGTCTTTTGCAGTCTACATAGACAAAGTTCTTAAGTGGTTTAGCATTGATAAATCCAAGAAAGATTTTATACCCATAGTCATGGAATTCATCTTTCCAAGTCTATGTGCCCACTCATAGAAGATGAGATGATTTGCATGAGTAAGATTCCCTATGCGTCTGTGATAGGATCTATCATGTATGCTATGTTATGTACGAGGCCCAATGTATCATACGCTTTAAGTGTCACAAGCAGATACCAGTCAAATCCAGGCATGAATCATTGGATGGCTGCCAAGGCAATCCTTAAGTACTTGAGAAGAACTAATGATGTGTTCTTGATATAGTTGATGGTGATATAGTAACACATGGGTATACTGATGTCAGCTTCCAGATGGACAAGAATAATTTTAAGTCCCAGCCTGGATATATATTCATATTGAATGGAGGCGCAATAAGTTGGAAGAGTTCCAAACAAGACACCATTGCAGATTCTACAACTGAGGTGGAATACATTGTAGCTTTTGAAGCAACAAAGGAAGCAGTTTGGATAAAGAGGTTCATCACTGAACTCAGAGTGGTTCCAACCATTATTAAAGCATAATCAATTTACTGCGACAACACTGGAGCCATTGCTTAAGCAAAGGAACCCAGGTCTCACCAATGATCCAAACATGTGTTTCGTCGCTATCATCTTATCAGAGAGATCATCAGTAGGAATAAAATACAAATTGAGAAGATTCCCATAGAAAGGAACCTAGCGAATCCTTTGACAAAGTTGATGTGTGTAGATTATATATGCTTTTAGGCATCGTTTGTTGCACATCTACTTGTATTTCACTGAGTATAATTTACATTATTGCATCCTATTTTATTATATTATCATGATTTTACTTCTTTAGTTTGGGGATCTACTCTCTTTGTATTTTTCATTAACAGGACATCATTTGGAGCTAAAATGGAGCTTAAATGAACATTGAAGCAACATGGGCGACAAAACTCAACAAGCAGGGTCGTGCCTCTTCAAGGCACGACCATGCCTTTATTAGCTAAGACAAAGCCATCATTCCAGCAAGCACAGCCGTGCATAGATTATATATGCTTTTAGACATTATTTGTTGCACATTTACTTGTATTCCACTGAATATGATCTATATTATCGCACTCCATCTTATATTATTATCATGCTTTTACTCCTTTAGTTCGATTATTTACTCTCTTTGTATTTTGATTGACAGGATGTCATTTAGAGCTAATATAGAGTGAATTGGACATTTGAGCAAGCTTGGGGAGAAAAACTATAAGCATGGTCATGCCTCTTCTGGGCACAACCCTGCTAATCCAAGCTAGCAATGTCATGCCTCACAGGTACGGTCGTGCTTCAGGAGCCAATTCCCACAGGCAGGCCATGCTAAAAGGACACAGTCATGCCTCTTGAAGAACCTTCACTAGAAATTCCAGATCCATTCACAGACAGGCCATGCATTTGGTCACGATCGTGCCTTATCCAAACTGTGGCAATTCAAGGAACATGTCCTCTCATTATTTGGTAGTGCCAAAAGGCATGGTCGTGTCTGCCTGGAGCTTGTTTTCCACAGCTAGGCCATGGAAAAGGGCATGACCGTGTCTTTTTACTGGAGATCCTCATGGCTAAGACGTGCCTTTGGGCATGACTGTGGCACTTTCCTAGCATTCCCCACGGCTTGGTCGTGCCTCATAGGCATGGCTGTGTGGCAATGGGGCATGGCCATGGGGCTTATCCTTTTTGAGAGGAGGAAAGATTTCCCCTTTAAGGGAACCAACAAGGTCCTTTCCCGTCTAATTTCCAAGATCCGTCCACCATCAATGCAATGAATTCATCCAAGAAGACCGGCAACGCATCGATAAGCATCTCTTCTTCTCCACTCTTGTTTTGGATTGTAAGAATGCTTCATTTCTTGTCTCTTGCTGGTAACTCCTTTGCTATGGAGTAGATTTCCTAGATTCTAAGATTTAGTGAGTAATTGTGATGTAGATACTATGGATTTGCCAATTTTCTTATTCTATAAAGTGTTTATGATTTTTTCCATATGTGTGATGTTTTATATGTGTTTGGTTTAATGTTTGTGAAATGTATGCATATGGATGTGAAGGATTGTTACCATGTAGAGAAAATTGCTCTAGATTGTATGCTCGGGGAGCCCTTAGTGATAGAGGATACATCTTTAATCGGACTTTCTAGAGTCATTGCCTTGAATCAGTGCCAATTCTCTATAAGTGATTAGTTAACTATAGTTCAATGGGTTTTCACCATTTCAATATTAGGATGTGACTTGTGTAATCTAGAATGTATGACCGGGGAGCCCTTGGTAATAGAGGGTACACTTTTAACCGGACTTTCTATGTTATCTCTTCAACATAGTAACATTTGGAAGAAAATGGTGTAAGTACTCCGGTGTAACATTCATGGGTTTTTACTAGTAATTTGGTTAAAAATCCCTACAAGATTATAAACATGGAGGTAGGGAGATAAACAATCCATAGAATCATTAACTAGCATCATAATGAAACCTAAGTCCTAGGATTGCCTTCCCAAACCAACTATCTCACAATAACCAACCTCTCCCATTTTGGACCTCTCAACCTTTCTCTCTCTCTCTCTCTCTCAAGCTCTAGTCCTAAAGCTTTCACAACCAACTTTCAATAGTCTAGATAACTTGATTTGTTGACTTATTAGTGCTTAATCCACATCCCCTAAGGATCGATATTTTATTACTTAATGACTCTACCATACACTTGCGGTGAGATGATCAAGTTTTTGGCATCGTTGCCGGAGACTATTTCGATTGGCATTAGTGATAAGAAATTTAGTTACTCTAGATGCTTTTCTTTTTTTAATAAATTTTTGCATTTACTTATTTTGTGAATAACTTTACAATTTACTTGCTTTCTTTAATTCTGCATTTATCTTTTCTGCAAATAATTCTATTTTGAACTTAACTTGAAAGCACTTGGATTTGTTTCTTTTTGTATTTGAAGGACTAATTTTGCAGGAGATCTTTTGCCTATTGATCTTGAGATTGGTAGAACGTTCAGAAGAAGGAGAAATCTACAAAGACAAATTCAGTCTAATATGACAAACAAACCTCTCAAAGACTATGTAGCACCATATGTAAGGGGCTTGAGGTCTAACATCACAAGTCCTTCTTTTGAGGCCAATAATTTTGAGATTAAACCCGCTGATATATCAATAATACAACAGAACCAACACAGGAGAGGACAAACTGAAGACCCCAATCAATACTTGGAAATATTTTATGAAATATGTGGTACTATGAAGATTAATGGAGTCTCGGCAGAGGTAATCAGATTGATACTATTTGGATTTTCATTGAGGGAACGAGCAAAAGCATGATTGAACTCCTTGTTTGCCAACAATATAACAACTTGGGAACAGTGTGAACAAATGTTCTTGTGGAAGTTCTATCCTCCAACTAAAACTGCACATAAGAGGAATCTTATTGCAAGCTTTATGCAAAAAAAATAGAGAACCCCTTTATGAAGCTTGGGATATATTCAAAGGTCTTCTTCGACAATGCCCACATCATGAATTGGAGAAATATCTAGTTATCCACACTTTCTACAATGAAATTAATTATTAAACGAAGGTTTCCTTGGATTTTGTAGCTAGCAGAGCTCTAATGAACAAGGGTCTTGATGAAGCCAAAGACATAATTGAAAGTGTGGCCTTAAACCATCATCAATGGACATTGGAGAGAAGCAACCCAATCAAAATTCCCAGAAGACATGATGTGAATACATTGGACTTAATTTCTGCAAAGATGGATGCCCTTACTAAAAAATTTGATTCAATAAATGTTAACCCAGTTAATGCGGTGATATCAAGTTGTGAGATATGTGGTGATTTTGAGCACACAAAAAAAGCTTGCCAACTAGGATCAATTTCTACACAATTGGCTCAAATTCAACATATTAATGTAATTGGCAACTTCAACCAAAGAACCAACAATCCATACTCAAGAACTTACAACCCCGGATGGAGGAATCACCCAAATTTTTCCTACCACACAATCAAGAACAAATGGGACAACCATCCAATTTCCAACAAAATTCACAACCCTCAAGGATAGAGAAAATTCTCGAGGAGATGCAAGTTACTCAACTAGAAATGAATAATGATCTCAAGCAACTTAACAGAAGAATGGACAATGTAGAGAAACATATCAAGATGCTTGATAATCAAATTGCACAAGTAGCTAGCTCCTCAACAAGACCTAAAGGGATATTTCTGAGAAAGCCCGAGCAAAATCTGGTTGAGCATTACAATATTGTTGAGCTAAGAAGCGGACAGACCTTGGGAGAATCCCAAATGACTGCTACAAAGAAAGGGATCGAGAGCACGCCGATTAGAGACCCAACTCCTTCCTCCTCACATAATGCACATATCCAAGAGGAAGTTGAGAATGACGAACCAATTGAGAGAACCCCTATGGGTAGATACGTGCCACCAATTTCCTTCCCTCAACAAGTTTCCAATGCAAAGAAAAATGAAGAATTTGAAAAGTTTCTTGATAAAATCAAAGAACTATGTATTGAGATTCCCCTCATTGATGCTTTATAATAAATGCCAAAGTTTTCTAAGTTCATAAGGGAAATCATTTCCAACCAATGCAAGAAAGAAGGGTATGAGACTATGGCCTTAACTAAGGAGTGTAGTGCTTTGCTTCTGACTGCACTACCACAAAAGTTCAAGGATCTAGGGAGTTTTTCTATCCCATGCAAGATTGGAACAACCATCATTGGTAAGGCATTTTGTGATCTAGGAGCAAGTGTAAATCTTATCCCATTTTCTATTTGCAAGAGACTTGGTTTATATGATCTCAAGTTGACCACCATGACATTGCAATTAGCAGACCATTCCTATAGATACCCTATGAGTATAATTGAGGATGTGCCGGTGGAAGTAGGAGGCTTCATAGTCCCTACTGATTTTGTAGTCCTATACATGGAAGAGGATTGAAAATTTTCTATTATTTTGGGAAGGTCTTTCCTTGCTACGACCGGAGCAGAAATATATGTTAAAAATCATAGGCTCACATTGGTAGTAGGCAAGAAAAAAAGTTGACTTTGATTTATCCGGGCCTCTGATCCATTTTTTGTTGTTAAGAAATTATGTTGCAGGTTGGAAGATCTCCAACCATATGAGAAGAAAGAACACCATCCCAATGATAGACTGTCAGATTAAGCACCAAGTCCAACAAGAGAAGAAAAGAGGCCCAAGAGCAAAATTGACAAATATATTGTCCCGGTGAGAGCCCAAATAAGGGATGGACTTGAAATACCAACTTGCCACAATGGAAGAGCACCCAACCCCTTCAAGGCAAAGGATCCAAGTTGAACCGTGACAAGGGTCGAGCTTGTGACCTTAAACAAATGCTTCTTGGGTGGCAACCCAATGGTTCCCATTTTTTATTTTTGGTTTCTTCATTTTTAATCTTCTTTTGAGTCTTATTTTTTGTTTTCTTTTTTAGGCTGAACTCCTCCATGAGCTGATCGTGGGACTTGACAAGGGCGTGTTGGAACTTTTGAAGAAAAGGTTGAAGTCTAGCCATGCATAAAAGGCATGGTCGTGCCTCATCTCTACATGAGCTTGAAACCATCGCAGCAGGGCCGTGTGGTTTCACACGGCCGTGCCTATAGCAGTGAGGCCAATAAATCAATTCATGACATGATCGTGTCATTTTACACAGTAGTGCATATGGAAGAAACTCATTCGACAAAATTCAACATACTTGTGCCTATGAAGACTCAATTTCCAGATCGAGCCACAATGCGACCGTGTCTTTTGACATGACCATGTCGTCTATGGAGGCCAAACAGAATAGAAGCCATGACAAGCTTGTGTTCTTTATACATGGTTGTGATTTAAAAAAAATACTTGGCCATGTTGTTTGACACGGCCGTGTGAAGCACTCCCTATGCCACCCGAAACAACCATGCCGAGGTCGTGCCTTTTAGCACGATCATGTGGCGGAACACTTAGGGTATTAAAACCCTAAAGCACGACCCATGCCCCCCATTCACACGACCATGCTTTCAATTTTCAACCCCTTTCTCTTCTCTCTTCTTCTACTTCTTCACTTCTATAGATCTATTGTCCAAAACAAGATCTAGTCCCTTCCTTCCTCAAGTCTTCTCCAATTTCTCCAAAGAAGCCTTCTCCTTTCTTCAAGAGCCCTTTCCCAAAGAACTCCCCTCTTCAAGATCTCAAGATTTCACTTCTCTTCCCGTTTCTTTCCTAGATCTTTAGATTCAAGATTTCATTATCACTCCTCTCTTTCTTCTCCTTCTCCACAATCAACAATTCACCCTACCCCTCTTTGACTTGTGAATTTAGCAAACATGATGTCAAAATGGCTTCACATGAGTGGTGGATCTAGTGGTGTCTCGGGCGACAAAGATGATAAAGATAAAGGAAAAGCCACTGATAAAGGAAAGGCCACTAACAAAAGAAAACGTCGGACATGCGATAAAGGTAACAAGAATTCTTATTAAATCATTTTTCGTAATGAAGAGTAGAAAGCTTGATTTGATGTACTTGTTAGCCAAAAATTAGTTTACACTCGTTATCTTCAATCATACTACGAATGTCTTAGGAATCAGGGTGATATGGATTGGATGATTAGCAACATAGGTTGGATAGCTTTGATGAGTCTTCGTTAACCAACCTATCCTAGAATCACCCTAGAATTCTTAAGCTCCATAGAGGCCTATTTTTCTTCTAATAGTGACAATGATGGGAAGATTAGTTTCCGTCTAATGAATCACAATTATGAATGGTCTCTTTCTAATTTTAATAATTGTTTTGGTATGCTCATTGAAGTGTCTTGTAGGTTTCATCATTCTTTTAATAGCAATACATTTATGAAGGAAATTATGGATGTGGATGAACTCTATGATCCTTCTTGTTTCAAGGCCTCATCTCTTCGAAACCCAACTTTTCGTTACCTCCACCACATTATGAGAAAAACTATTTTTGGTCATGGTGATAGCGATGTAGTGGTGTGAAAGCTAGAGTTTTATTATTTTTGGGCAATGTTGAATGAGGTTGGTTTCGATTCAAGGTTCCATTTTATTAATAACCTAGTGAGATCAGGTAAGGCATCTTCGAGTACTATTATGTTTGGTGGGTTAATTACTCACATAGCCGTTAACTTGGGGTGTGAACTTTTTAGATTGGAAATTATAAAAGGTAACTCTAAAATTGATCTCAACTCTTGTTTAGCTATGAAAATGATTTGTCGAGAGTAGAAAGGGTATGATTTTATTAGAAAACATGGATTCCCCCTTCGGTTACCTAACCCCGAGCGTACTATGATTCAAAATCCTTTCAATTGGATCATTAGAGACCTTGCAACTGAATATGCTCCCACTCCCATCGATCGACTAAGGCCCTCATCCTCTAGACATGAGATGGCTAGACACGCTTTTGCTTACGAAGACATGACTCATTCTAGATTTGATTTTTCTGATTTTCGTGTTTCTTTAGACACCCTTCATAAGGAGTATATTACCCACCAACACCTGTTGGAGGGGCATGTTACTATGACTCAAAGGAAGTTTCAAGAAGTACAAGAACATTTTTGGAGGACAGAGGAGTTTGAAGACCATGTGTTTGGTTTTGTCAATCATTAGTACCAGGAGTGGGCAAGGGATGAGGAATTTAGGCGTTAGATGTGAAGAGGCAGCAGGTTGTCACTCATTATCAGTACCATGAGCATCTTGGCAACCTACCTCGAGTACTTAGATTTCCAATTAGCCCTCGTCCACCATATTGATTTTAATTTCATTGGGACAATGAAAAGTCCAAGTCTGGGGGGGGGGTTGTACATATGTACATATTCTTGTTTTTGTTCTTGCATTTGTTTTAATTTGATTTGCTTTTGCATATTTGAGTTAGTTTATTTTTTTAGGATCTTGAGCGCAAAACATAATGCATGCGCAGCAGAATAAAATCAAGATCCTCCAGAAGATCCATGTGAAGGAAACCCGTATACTAAGGGGTTATTAGAGTTATACTTTTGTTGCGTGAGCTACGTTCTCCCGACAGCAACTTTGGTTCTTGTTGGATCTCAGCACGATCAAGTGTTCGTGCCTCTTTCGGTATCCACACGAACATGTTCCGTCCATCTCACGAACTCACAAACTTGGAGAATAAAAACACCTAAGGTTGTGCTAGCAACCACCCAAGGAGATTCGGCCAAGGAAGAAGAAGGAGAAGAAGCAAATTCAAAAATCATGCATGAAAATTCATTTTGCAACCTTTTATATTCATCCAACAAATACCAAAGGTTTTTGCCTCTTGGTCTTCTTTTCATCAACGCTCCATTAATCTCTATTAATGGAGTCTAATCATGGTTGAGTCTAATCATGATCAATTCAAAATTGACCTTTCCTCT